>JAHBCN010000003.1:0-232500 GCA_019359885.1 Listronotus oregonensis
ACCGATAGATAATGTGGATCCGGCTATTCCTTGTATTTTTAGTTTTTTTCTAGTGTCTACTATTTCATTATTAATTAAAGAGTTCTCAAAAATACAAGAAATACTCGCTCCTGAATCAATTAGAAACAATAATATTCTTCCATTGTAATTAACACTTATGTAATTTAAGGCGTTTATATTGTAACTTGATATTTTGTTATTTTCGTGGGTCACGAAAAAACTGCCTTACGTTTGAACTTGAATTATCGGTTGTAGCGCTACTGTAAGCACAAATAAAACCCGGTTCGCCGGTCTGTTTCGACCTTGCCCATGGTAATGACCGCGACCTCGGTTCTGATTACATTGTGTGTAGCTGTTGTTTTTATTATTGGTTCCCTTTTGGTAATTTAGATTATTGGCCTTTGGGTTTAGCCTATAATTATCAAAGGGGCGATAATTATTTTTGTTACCTCTTCCCTGGCCATGTGGCCTGTAATTAAAGTTTTTTGAGCCTTTCATGTGAAACACACTAGACTGAGGGTTGTTAGCTCCTCTTCCCTAGCTGCTAACACTGCGTCTTTTAAGTTTTGGTAATTCCTGGCCTTTACTATAGTCCTTAGTTCGTTACTCCTAAGTCCATTTGCAAAAGCGTTTACTGCAATTTTCTCGTTTATCCCTCGCAACACTCCCATTGCGGCTGTATTATTATCGGCCTGCGCTATCGTTAGATCGACCAATAGTGTCTCGATCAACTTTGCGTAATCGTCGATACTTCTGCCGTCTTGTCTTGCGTTATGTAATTGTGTCGATAAAACTGCTGGTGATTTTTTCGTTAACAACCGGTTTTTTATATCCCCTACTAGCTGTTCCACTGTACCATACGAATTCTCTAACCTTAGTTTTGCATTTTGCGTTAATTTTGTTTTTAAAACGTAATTAATCAATAGGTTTGCCCATTATTGTCGATAAGACTGCTATATAACTCAATTGCGTCAATTAACTGTTTAGTGCTATAGTTTATTTCAGCTAAGATTTGAATTTAAAGCCGTTATAATTAATCATGGCGGACTATGATGTGTCATTATTTAGTTATTAGATATTTTCTTTGTTCACGGTCGGATTAAGGTTTACTTGATTAAAATATCTTGTCACGTCCACATTTTTTTATTACATAGTCGACATTATGTTGTTCTTTGCTTAAAGAAAAAATGGTGCTACACCAATTATTATGAATAAAATTGTTTTGACTCTGCGGCTAAAGTATAGCTTTTCAGCCTTCTTATAGTCTTAAGTTATTTTTAGGCCAATATTGGAGTAGCCTAAACCCCAGAAACAGATTTAAGGCACCAACCCAAGCAGCTAGGGTTACCACCTGTAAAGTAA
Organism: Listronotus oregonensis; assembly: GCA_019359885.1. Taxonomy (NCBI): domain Eukaryota; kingdom Metazoa; phylum Arthropoda; class Insecta; order Coleoptera; family Curculionidae; genus Listronotus; species Listronotus oregonensis. Next base: position 1,363 of record JAHBCN010000003.1, read on the forward strand.
GGACATTAAAGAAAAGTGTGCCTGGGTAGGTGGGGGGAGGAAGAGACAGGTTAGATGTAAAATTAAATACAAATTTGTGACTAAGTATAATATGGTTTATTTTTTATCAAAGACAAAGACAAAAAGTTAATTAATGTTAGACACCCAATCGGGCTTACACACGTCCAAAGGTTTGAGTACACTTTGCAAATATAATAAATAATAACCAGGAAAACATAGGTTCTTTTGGCTGGACCAAGTTCTTCATTTTGCATATAGTTTTTAAGAAATTGTCTTCTTAATGAAAATACATGTGGTTTTTCCATCAATGCTCGGCGATTATTATCCGGTCTATAAGAAAAGCCCATACTTTTCAATAGTCTATAAAGACTTGTTTAACTGCCATCATATAGCTGCTTGTCACGAAGACGATTGTGTAGCGTTGGTAATGTCACATGTAATTCTACAAAACAAAACATAATTATATCGTTAAGTTAATGCAATAAAAATATTATAACTCAACACTAAAGTGTACGAAAACATAAAGAAAACAAATTTTACATTTTTGTAGATTTCTAAAATTTTGGTATTAGCTGGAAGAATAGACCAAATCCTTTACATGAATGTTTGAATGTTTTTCTTTGGACAACTATCTTTTTCTGTTCAGAGGTGATACAAACATAAAAAGCAATATTTAAACCTAAGGTGGTATTGTGTGAAGCTAAACAACAAAGTTCAGTGTAGAAAACCCTCAAGCACTAAATGTTGAAATTGGAGATGAATTTGCTCCAATAAATTTTTAATTGGTCGTGGAAGTATATTTATTTTTACCCCTTTGTAGGATAAAAAACCTAAATGCATAAAAAGTGATTTATGGCAAACTTAAATAAATACTACAAACGTAGGTAAATACACATATAACGAAAGTATTCACCAAGCACCTGTAAAAATTTCCTTCAATTAGTTGTTTACTTAGTATTACATTGTTACCCCAGGTAAATATTTTGTTAAAAAGTGTTTATTTACATTAAGAAAAAAATCTAATTAATTATTTAAAATTTTAAAAATATTAACCTCCGATTGTGCACTTGAGTAAAATAATTACTTACTAGCAGAATACATATCATATATTTCGTTTCGTATCTGTAAACTATCACCCTCTCTGATTTCTACCATAGGCCTCTTTCGACATAGTGTCAAGCAATCTTCTTTAGGTCCATTTTTATACTTTATTACAGACGGGACAGAAATCTTCAAAACTTTAGCCATTTCCTAATAAAATGTATTGATTAGTATGTGTACTTATTTATATATATATTTTTTTTTAATAAAAAAACAGATACTGAAATATTTTAAATTATGAATATTATTTGAAAGCTGTAAAAATATTTCTTATATTTTAGCTTTTCTTTTTAGTATTATATAAACCTGTAGGTAAGATATCATCCAATTAGTGTTTTTTTTATTAAAAAGTGCCACGATGGCAGTTTTAATAAAATTTGGTGCAGTCGCCAAAACATCAAGATTCGCTTTTTAATAATGGACATGGACATGAGTTAAGTTGTGAGAGTTTTATGAATTTGGGAGCAAAATTTTTAAAGTATTGTAAACTAAGGAACGCGTAGCTGTTTCGCTCCACGATTTATCGTTATTTGGAACAATAGTCCATATGTCCGTCAAATTTGTACATGCCTTAATTTAACCAAGATGAATGTTAGATGTGGGCAAAGCATAAAAGTATGCTCTCTTTATCAAATCTTAAAAATAGCAAAATAAATAGAACAAATCCAGGTTATAGCGCTTTTGTATTACCTTTCTTTTATTTTTATTTTACTTTTAATGAGAAAATGTTGCTAAAACAGGCGCTAACCTGTGACAAATTCACCTTTTATGAAAAAAAAAGAAATTTTTAAGCAAACGAAACTACCTTGTCCTGCTTTTAAAAAAATAATTTTGTTCACCTCTAATATTCAAAACTGTTGAGGTTATTGTTTTAAAATAATAAAAAGGTAATCTCAACCAACCAAAACTAACCCAAAAAACCAAAGATTACTTTAAAAAAAATATTTAAAAAAGTATAAATACATTCGTAATTCTAAGCAGATCCTACGACTTACTAATCCAATGCCTTATCCACTAATTTATTGAGGCGTTGTAAACCTACTTTCGAAAATGGAATATAAACGGCAAAAGAGAGTCTCGCCCCACCCACTTCTTGCATTTAGATTGGTTGAGCTAAAGTCTATAAAAATTTACACATAAATTTAACATAAAAATGTTATTTTTAAAATAAATAATTTTTAATGGCATTTTGTATTATGAGTATAATTTACCTGAAGAGGGCTTAAATCACATTGTTCTACAAAATAGTTACAAACATTTTTTACAAATTCTTGGGCCAATTTGTTACCATGTAGAAGATTATATGATGATTCCTAAAAAAATACCCATATTAATGTTTAAACTACAAAACAGTACCTTTAATATAACACTTAAGCAGCAAATGGTTTGCTAAGTTTTAAAAAATCATAATTATAAACATAGTGATTAATCTAGCAGTACTCTAACTTCCACTGTACAGCAGCTCATAAATATAAATTTAAGATGTTATTTAAAACTACCAATTTCCCATTAACACTCCCTTTGGAAGTACATGGGATACAGTAATCATGATCATCCATTACTGATTCCTAAAAATATAAAGAATAAAATTAAAAAACTGTTTCTGCATATTAATAAATATTACTTACTTTTTCAGAAATAAATAATTTCTGTTAAATAAAATAAAGTTCAATACCATGTATTATGTAAATAATATATAAATAATCAAGAAACACTAAATAACACGCAAACTATCAAAAAAGCACTAAAACTGGCTAAATATTCCAAAGAATGAAGCAAAATTAGCATCAGCTGTTAACACGTCAACATCTGAAACAGAAAATAAAAATCGGAACAATCCGGCCCCGTTTAAGTGAACAGTACAAGTAAACTAACTGATGGTTTATATCGCTCTTTAACAGTTTACGTGTATTAAAAAAAGAGGCAAATATAATCGTGTTTTAAATTATTTATTTTTAATTGCCGGTTGCTTTTCTGGTCTGGTAACTTTTATATTGTGAGAACCTAAAAAAACGGTTGGCATTTGTGACAGAAGTAACGGCTTTAAATTCAAATCTTAGCTGAAATAAACTATATTTTCCGTGTTATCCATAGATGGTAACAAAGATGCCGCTGTTCTTAAATCAAATTTTTCCGCCATATTTATTTCCTCGGTATTACTATTATTTTTTAATTGTTCAGTTGGGTTATCTCCCTTAACCAGATTAGTCTTTCGTTCAGGAGAGAACGCGATTTAAAAAGGTGAGATTCAATAGCTTTGTTATAATCTGAATATGATTTTTTAAGGTTTGGGTCGTCAATAGCAGATGCTTGGACCTCTTTTTGTATATTATTAAGCTTATTTTCTAACTTCCCTACTTCTAGAATTAAATTATTTACTCTAAGTCTATTCGGCGTTCTTTTGGCTCTTTTTTTATAATGTCGCACAATTTAACTGAGTCCTCGTATATGCTTTTTAGCGAATTAAATACCATAATATTGTAATAAAATTAAAAAAATAATAATTTCCAGACTAATAAAATGTTCTCTGAGAGCGCTTGAGCGTCGAGCAGACTTTAACACAATGTTCATAATAAATATACAAATAATAATAATAAAAAAACTTTTTCCACTAATAAACTTACATACTATACTGCTGTCTGTGTTCTGGGTTGAGGGTTGATCCTTGTTGTGGGGTTATGTCCAACGCTGTTCAGTGTTCTGGTTCTGGGACTTCTCAAACTACGCTGGGTTCTGCTGCTGGAGTTCTGAAGTACATACTTCTGGAGAGATTCTTCTTAAGTTGTTTTCGATAGGTCTGCTTTATTTTTAGTAGGAACAACAATACAACAACCACTGTTAATATATATAGTAGTACTCTTACATCAGTAGGCACTTGGATGCTTTCTTGTTCCACGATGAAATTTGAATTGACTACTCCAGAGTCAGTAATTTCCGCATGTTTGGAAGATGATTTGCCCATATTGGCGTCTATTTACCATATCACTGGACGGTATGCACTTTTTCTGACTTCTCAACATGTAACTGGTAGGATCGCCATGTGGTGTACTCTGCTTTGTACTTGGGTTCGTAGTATCTGGTACACGTCAAGAAGTCAAACAAGAGACTTTGTATAAAACATACTTTAATATAAAAATAGAAAAATAGTATAAATGCCTCTTAGGCTTTTAGTAACTAACTTATCTTTACTGTATCTAATGTATCTAATCTTAATGTGTATAAATCAAGTTATTATATATATATTTAAACATTAAACAATCATCCTTTAATATACACAGTTTACAATAATATATGAGTATTGTTATATAAATTAATATTTAAATAATAACATGGGTAACACCCTGTTAACCTTCACGGTCAATTGCTTTAGATACGTGCATTGGATTGATGACCTAACAAGTACTAGTGACTAACCTTTCAAGATTATTCTTTAGCCTTTTGTTTCAACCATGAATCCATTATAAAACATTCCGGCTAAAGTGAAGCAAGACTTGTCGGTGAATAGAATTTTATTTAAAAACTTTGGATCCTGCTGCATAAGCCTAGCTATTTCCAATGCATACTTAGGTCGGTCCTGCATGTTTTGTTCAGGAAGATTTTGAACGGACATAAATTTATAACTATAAAATTTGTAAAATTTTAAGGTTAAATTAATTTTATAACCTGTTTTATTTAATTCAGATGCCGCACCCGAGATTGATATTTCAGGATTTTCTAAAATTATTAAAAGTGGTTAGTGCTAATCCAATAAAAAAGCATAATAATTATCCTGAAAAAACGAGGATATCCAAAACTTTGTTTTCATTTCGTGCTGCAGTCCTTTTCTCATTTTAAAGCTTTATCGTTCAAAAAACTTTCTATGTATTTAATAGTATCTATAGATTGTACTTGTTAAGGATATAATAAGTAATATTTCCTTTGCACTGTCGTCACATTATTATTGTTACCATAAAAAAGACGCATAATAGCGATTTTTTGTTCTTCTGAATAGCCTATCGACAAAAAATCAATACAAGCAACTTTTAATAGTTAAAATGATAAATTTCAACTTTTTACCATATCAATACGTCAAATTTATAAAAACAATTTTATTGTTTTCATAGCTTTCTTGATACTAATATGTTTTTTTTTCAATTTATTTATATTTTAGGCTTAAATATCTGAAAAATGGTTCATCCAAATATCATCAATGTATATAATATTTGAAATCAGAAAAAAAATATCTTTTATTGTAGCACATAAAATACAGGGTGTTACATTTAAAAAAGTTGAAGTTGCCTTTATTTTTCCATTTTTTTATTGCAATATTCTTTTTACTATAATTTCAAAAGATAATATGGAAAAAAACCTAAAATTTTTATTTAAAACCTTTTTTTTCTATCTTTAAAAATAAAGGCTCCAGAAGCCACGTAAATATAATCAAAGACCCTGTACAACTTACGTCATGCCGTTTTACTAAAAGTAATCAAGTAGTAATTTATGCGTAGTCCTTTGATTGGAATTAAAAAAAAAGGGTTTTGAACGTTGCTTAGCTTAGGAGACGTTTATAAATTACGTGAGGTGTTCAACGGGGAGGAGGGGGTAAAGCTAAATCTTTTTAAATCTCACTTGGGGAGAGGGAGGTGATAGCAAATATCACGTAATTTTTTTTAAGTAGAAAATGGTATAAAATTGAGTGAAAGTAAAGTTAAATTTAAGAAAAATGTTTCTAGAAGGAAAATATGGCGAAATTTCACACAATAGTGTTTGTCGTATTTGACCGAACAGCCAAAACACAAATTTAAAAAAAATCTTACGTGAGGTTTTGGGGGAGGGGGGAGTTGAGAAAAATCTTATGAAATCTCACTAGGCGGGGCGGGGGCGTTAAAAAATTCTGAAAAATGCCTCACGTAATTTATGGTCGGTCCCTAGTCTCTTACACTTTTCTTAAACATATCATTTTCCCGTCTATTTCATCAATGTTTATGTGAAAAACTAATTTTCAATATCTCAAAATTTTATGAAAAATATGTTACTAACCTTTATAATTCAAAAATGACGTAAATACAGGATGTTATATTAAAAAAACCTTTTATTTTGTCGTCTTCTAGTAACTAAATCCTGTATAATTAAAAATAATTTACAATGTAAAGGTTATAACGAGGTTTATATTTATTAATAATCAAGAAGGAACCACATTTTTCTTTAAATGTTTGGTTTCATGTACTGAGTAAATTGATTTTGCAATACATTGTCTTATCATGTATGATATTTGTTCTGGCATACCATATTATGTACTTGCCGATCATCTATTATAATAAGTCTAAAAAATTAAGAATAAGAAAAAGGCATATTAATTTTTACATTATTTTACATAATAAAGAATGGCGCTACAGGAAAGACATTGTCATTTTTTAAATAACGCAGCATTGAAAATAGTGGATCCTCCCTATTAAAGTTTTTTAGTTGCCTCACATTACCTTATCTTACCTTCACGTAGATAAATAAGAAATCAATTTTGTATTTGTAACGTTTTCTTTAAAACCCATTTTTTAATTTTTATTTTGGTCTTCTTTATTTTTAATTTTTGTAAATTTATTTTTTTAAGTTTTTGTTTTATATTTTATTTTATTTTTGGGTTTTTTATGTTTATTTTCAGAACTATTTTAGTTGCTGTCCCAAGGTTCATGATTATTTTCTTAAGCAAGGCTAGTGCTCGAAACTACTTAGGAGTTTGCCATGTCAGCCCCATCTGGTAGTGAACTGAGAGAACAAAGATCTTATTCTGTAGGCGCTAGGTTATCTTTTCGGAGTTTCTTTAGAGATGGCAGCCAGAAACAGTAAGTTTTTTTATTTTAAATTTGGAGGGGTGCTTTCTAGATATTCATAATATGTCAGACAAAATTTGGCAGTCTAATATTTTAAAATTTGGGTTACATATTGCTTAGAGCAGTCTTTCTCAAAGTGGGCGATAACGCCCCCTTGTGGGCGTTGGAGGCTTAGAGGGGGGCGGTAAGGGGCCCAGAAGAAATTGGGGGGCGCTGATGTGATTTAAGGGGGCGATGGGTGATTTGTAACTTTAGCTATTTCATATTTTGAAATTCACTGAAATTAAAATCCTTCTACTACACAACATCCATTTATTAGTTTATATTTATGTCCTATTTTATTGTATAAATTTAAACTAAAAATATATAAAATATTTAATATTTTTAATGCGTTCACAACGCTATTTATATCTAAAGATATTAAGTAATAGGTATCAAACGCTGAAAAATATTCGTGTTTTTAAGTGTCGCAGGTGAGGTCCCCACCTCCGAAGACACGTGTATTAAAAATGGTATATCTATTGTTGCGGCCAAGCTGAGCACTTGCCGAACGCGGAATTTTTTTTTTATGATATAAAATTGAAATTATAAGGTTCAATTATAATTCACCTTTGGCGCGAACAAATATTGTACGATTTATTTGTGCAATCCTGTATTATAGTTCGTCAACGTTCGTGCGGTCCGTGTTTGCGGAGTGCAGGTACGGGGAGTAACAAATTCCAAATACACAGCCGCGGCTCGCGACCAGCCGGCGACTGACGTGACCTTCCGCAGCATGCATCGCACTCGCTCGCCATCCCGCCACTCCGCCGTCTACCCCGATACTCATTGTAAAGTTGTATTAATATTGCTCAATGTTGAATATTGTTTATTTTGAATTAAAGATACTCCTAATATTGTAAAGTTGCATTATTATTGCTCTTTTTGGTAAGAAAAATCTCGTTTAAAATATAGGTTTATAAATTAAACTACAGGCGAGACTAATCTCTTATTGGATTTTTAAGGTAAAAAAATGGGGGGGGGGCGCTACAAAATATCTGATTTTCAAAGTGGGCGTTAGAGGAAATAAGTTTGAGGACCTCTGGCTTAGAGGATACAAATATTGAATATTCTGCAAATTTTTGGTTCTAATAGTAAAAAATGTGTAACTGTTTAATTATAACCTGGCTATTTGCTTTTCAAAATATTTTAATATCTTTTACCCTCTACCTTTTCTTAAAGGTAAGGTAAAACAGAAAAGTTTTCGAAAATATGACATTTTTAATTTTAGGTACTAATACTGAGAACAGGTATAGCTAGTACTTAATAATCAACTCGTTATTTGCTTTTTAGAATAATTGATTATTTTTTGCTCTCTACGCTCACACGATGTATATGGTATCACGAAAAGCAATATCTTTATTATTAAAGAGCCACATTGTAGCTCAGGAAAATTACGTTTCAAATTGCGATATATACGACAAAATTCATAAAGTTTTAAAAATTAGTGGGTGTGTTGGGGATAGCATAAGGATTACTGAACCGAAAAGTTCCCACTCCTAAATAGTGTGCTTCATCCCCCAGGACGTCCTTTCGACCCTCATTTTGAGTTTTTCTAGATTATCTTGGCAACGGTGCATTTTTCAACAAAAATACCTATATACAAAATTGTTTCTTATAAAATTCTCTATTAAAGAGGTCTTTACACTTTTTTTCCTAAAATTGATATTAAGGTGAGAAATATCGCCAAACATAAGGGTTGGTTTCGACTAGCACGATGTTACAGTACGATCTGCTTTAAAATTTAATGTTTTACGCTAAAAAATAGAAGTAGGCACTAAACTCCATTTACAATTTTAATAAACATACCACTTCCACACTCCATAAAAAGAAATGTACTTGTTTCCATACCACCCCAGAGGTAAAGCACTTAGCGCATCTTTTTTTTTTAAGTCCCGTCCCCTGTAGGCCTAATATACTGATTATTAAATATTAATTATTATGAATCTTCGTTGTCTTCCACAAATTCAACATTCAAACATGATTATCCATGGCAATGATAACATATTGTAGAACAACGCAAGCATACTCTTCTGCAACTACACCAGTTATATATATTATAATTCATGGAAATAAAATAAAATTCGCTCTCTATTTACCAAACTGTTATTATGCAGCACATCATTCCACACTACCACAGGAAGAAGCTGTCCTCAAATTATATTTGATGAAAATACTGTAGTTTCTGAAACTCAGCAAAAGTTTCTAAGTAATTTGCTTAACAAAGAACGTTTAATTTCAGAACTAGTAAAAAAGTTTAGAAATGAAGGCATAGATGCGTTGGTTGCTGCGGATGCCGCCGATTTATTAATAGTACAAACTGTTATAAAAAAATCTATTAATTGTGACATATCTGTTGTCGTAGGACAAGATATTGACTTGCTAGTCCTTGTCATTGCACTTTCTCCCTCTGACAAAGACATTAAATTCTTGAAGGAAAAACAGGGTAATTCCTGCAAAAGGATTTACAGTTCCCAGGATTTACAATCTGCAACTTTCTTAAAAAATTGCAAAGACGCTATATTATTTGTGCACGCCATCAGCGGTTGTGACACAACCTCGGCATTTTTTTGCAAAGAAAAAGTTAATGCAATCAATGTATTTAATAAAAGAAATGATTTACAATATATTGTGCAAACGTTTAATAACGAGAAGGCTACTCATGAAGAAATTGCAAACGTGGGAGAGCAATTTATTTTAGCTTTATACAACTGTCCCAAGGCAGAAAAGAGTCTAGATGAATATAGATTTACGTATTTTAATCAACTTGTTGGTAAAGCGAACGATACTATAATGTTGTCAAAACTACCACCAACTTCTGCTGCGGCTCGACAACACTCCTATCGGGTTTTCCACCCAATTCAAACATGGAAAAATGCGACGCTCAAAGCTACCGATTGGGGGTGGAAAAAAGTCGGCGGTATATTAACCCCAACAATTACTATCAAAGAACCAGCTTCCGAATCTGTTTTAATGCTCATTTCATGCTCATGTAAACTAGGGTGCGAAATAAGATGTAGTTGCAGAAGAGCAGGCTTGCGTTGGTCTACAATGTGTGGTTATTGCCATGTACAATAATGTTTGAATGTTGAATCTGTGGAAGACGACGAAGATTCATAATAATTAATATTTAATAATCAGTGGATTAGGCATACACAGGGGATACCACTTTAAAAAAAACGCGCCAAGTACTTTACCTCTGGGGTGGTATGGAAACAAGTACATTTCTTTTTATAGGGGTGAGGGGGTGGAAGTGGTATATTTATTTAAATTTTAAATGGAGTTTAGTGCCTGCTTCGATTTTTCAGCGTAAAACATTAAATTTTAAAGCAGATCGTACTGTAAGATCGTGCTAATCGAAACCAACCCTTATGTTTGCGCCATATTTCTCACGTTATTATTAATTTTAGGAAAAAAAGTGTAAATACCTCTTTGATATAGAATTTTATAAGGAACAATTTTGTATATAGGTATTTTTGTTAAAAAACGCACCGTTGTCGAGATAATTTAGAAAAACTCAAAATGAGGGTCGAAAGGACGTTCTGGGGGATGAAGCACACTATTTAGGGGTGGGAACTTTTCGGTTTAGTAATCCTTATGCTATTCCCAACATATCCACAAATTTTCAAAACTATATGAATTTTGTCGTAATAAAAACGTAATTTTCCTGAGCTATTGGTTGCTTGTAGCTCGTAATAACTCCCAGAGGCGCAGCCAGGATTGCGTTCCGGGGAGGGTTTTGATAAAAAAAATTGCGTATAATAAAGGAAAAAATAACACAATATAAAAAATAACTTTGCAGCTGCTATAAAAAAATATTTTAAAATAATAAATCTAGTTTTGTTGGCGAATTGGTCTAAAACTTATCCACGTTTACCAATATTTCTGGACATGTATGCATTAAATCCAATTCACTTAATAGATGGAGAGCTGGAGCCGAAAAATCATCGTCATCTAGGTTGATACAAAAGGGTGGCGGATAAGGGTAAAGAGGGTAAAAATTTAGGCAAAAAATCGTCATCGATAATGTGTCAGCCATTTTGACAACTTAAAGTTGTTGGGCAATTTTTGGGTCCATTTTAAGAAGAAAACTCCATATGAACCTATGTCCTAAACTTCCTAAGTTTTAAGATAGAAGGTGGTAAAATTTTTCAAAATAAATCATTTATTATTAATATCAGTGATATTTTAATAAATTTGGCATACATGTACTATGTATCAGAAGGCTTTTTTTAGTGTATTACATTTTTTTTTATTTTCACCAGTGGCGTTCGTATGGAATTTGACCTGCCTATTTTGGCAGATATTAATGGTACGTCACTGATTTCTCTTAAAATAAAAAATATTTTTAAAATCCTCAATCATTTATAAGCAAAGTTGATCACTTGCTTTTTTTCCATCCGATGCACGGTTTTCGCTTAAAAAAATAAAAACCATTGCATGATCATAAATCATAACAATATAGGTAAACAATATCACCATGATTAATTTAATTTTTCTCAGTGAAAACCGTGCGTCGGACTAAAAAAATCAGGAAATCAAAACTGTTCATAATTTTTTCAGTCCGACACACGGTTTTCACCTAGAAAAATTAAATCTAGATATTTCTGTGCATGGTGATATTGTTTACGTATATTGTTATGATTTATGATCATGCAGAAAACTGGTTTTTATTTTTTTAAGCGAAAACCGTGCATCGGATTGAAAAAAATCTAATGATCAACTTTGCTTATAAATGATTGGGGATTTCAAAAATATTTTTTATTTTAAGATAAATTAGTGACGTACCATTAATATTTGCCAAAATAGGCAGGTCAAATGACAAATTTTATTAAAATATCTAAAGTGGTATTACTGATATTAATAATAAATGATTATTGAAAATTTTACCACCTTATAACTTTTAGACGTTTAGGACATAGGTTCATATGAAGTTTTCTTCTTAAAATGGACCCAAAAATTGCCCAACAACTTTAAGTTGTTAAAATGGCTGACATATTATCGATGACGATTTTTTGCCTAAATTTTTACTCTTTTTACCCTTATTCGCCTCCCCTTTTGTATCCACCTAGCTGTCAGCGCGGGAACATAATTAACAATACTAAATGAACATGTTTTACGGGAGAAACTACATATTACTGATGACGATGATTTTTCGGCTCCAGCTCTTAGACCATAAGCATTAAAGGGGTCTCTTGGAGAGGGGGCTTAACCCCAAAACCCCTCCCCCTGGGCAGCGCCACTAATATTTTGAGACAGCTTGGAAAATTAACGACAGTACACAATTGTTTCTTTGTAAGAAAAAAAAACATTTAAAATGGTTATCCAGCTTGTAAAAATGTCACAAACCCAAAGTAGTATGTTTTTAAGTTAGCAAGCAAGTATATATATATATATATATATATATATTTTTTATTGAAACTAACACCAGTTTTCTCATTTTATGTAACTTTATCATATGCATGTTTAAATCATCAGTTTAGGTGAATGCGCAGGTATTGATGTAAATAATTTACTTTCTTATTAATTTATACCGAATAAATTAGGTCGTCCGGTATAAATAATTAAACAAATCTAAACGTTTAAAATAAGTTCGTAATTTAATTTCTTGTGCGAAGCAAGGTTTAGCTGCGATAATGCATTTTGCCTCCTAAATAGTTACTGAATTAAAATAAAATTGTTATTCAAATGTAAATTAAAATCAGAAATCAACAAGCATTATTGTAGTATAGTGTGCCGATGTATGTAAATGTTTGAGCCCTGAAAAAATTTGTTTTTAATATTTATTAAATAATTTATTTAGCCTTTTATCCCTTTTTTTTCTTATGACTTCTTACCGATAGTTGTTTAGAATCAGAAAGTGTTTTAAAACCTAAAACCTCCTATTTAAAAACCAATTATTTTATTATATAAAGAATAATTACAATACGTTTTTAAATAACGCCAGGAAAATAAAAAGGAATATTTTGTTAAATTTTATTTTTTTAGGGATTTTTTGGTATTTGAATGCTGTGCAGTTTTGCTATAATCTCATAGACCTTGCTTTTATTATAGTTGTCTAGACCTCACTATTAAGTGTGAAATTTAGTTTGCCCTCTTTGGGGTGTTCCAAAATACAACAGTAGTCTATTATTACATGGCTTAATAAAAACTGTTAAAAATTAAAGTTGTGGAATATTTTTCCAAATTGTTAGAATAGAACGACCTAATATCGCTTAAAATATTGTATTATTTATTTTTATTGAACTGCAAAATTCTTTCATAAACACAATAATTGTCCGATACATTAAAATTGTGAATTACTTTTTCAGTTAATTTAGAACTGTTCACGTCGGACTTACCAAATCCCATACTCTTTAACTAACCTTTCGGTTTCATTAAAAATATAAGGTGTGTTTTTCCATTAAAAAACCTAAGTTGATATTTTTACTTTATTAACGCCTCCCTATTAATAAATAGTATATTACATACCCAGGTGGAAAGTGTTTCATTTCTGTCGAGAGATGCGTTAGATACTATACTTCTCGAGACAGAAATGAAACTTTCCACCGAGGTTTGTATACTATTTTATTTACAACCACTTTATTCATTTCCTATTATTTTAAATTGAAATTATGAAAATTGATCCGGTAATAATTTTATTAGGCGGCCGTGCTTCGCAATTTGTATCGTTGTCATGGTAACGGGTTGTCAAAGTGTCAATACATACAGTCTAAGATAGACGCTTTAAATTTGAATAGTAATTTGTTTTAATTTTGCAAATCCAAAAAAATGTTATCAGATGAGGAATTTGAGTTTGCTGCTACTCCACCAGAAATTCGAGAATATTATTATTATTATTAGAATGCGTATGTTCGTGTGTCACTATACCATTTTGAAATATCAATATTCAAAGAAATTACCAAAAAAAATACTTTCCAATCGGGTGGAAAGTGAGCACTTTCCACCCGGGTGGAAAGTAGAAGTCAAAAAACGTCAACTTTTCACCTTTCAAGGATAGGTGAAATGTCATTATTACATGCATGGTTGTAAATAAAATATTTTTTTCATATGTTAAATGTTCCCATAAGGAGAGTGCAATTTTTGCAATATAACAGCGGTAATTGCTCTGCAGAAATTAAAAATTGCATCGCAATTTTATATTCTTGACGAAACGTCTTTTATTCTGTTACTAATTTCTGTTTAATATAATATTTAAATTTACTTAATTCGAGTTCTCAATAGTCCAGTAAATGAAGGGACAAAGGTGTACAGTTTTCCCTTGTGGCGCAATTCTTAGGTCTTCGGGGATGCTTTCGAGCGAAAAAAAGTTTATCAACATTAACAGGTGGAAAAGGGCTAAAAATGGCCCCTCAAGGCCCGAAAAATGGGTTTCTCGCTAATATCTGCCAAAATTTGCGAATTGGAGAATTTTTGTTTAGACAAAAAATAAAGATCGCCTTGTAATCTACAAAAATGGTCCTTATATTTTTTTTCCGAAAAATCGATAGTTTTCGAGATAACTAGACCCAAAAGTTCCCTCATTTTAGCTGCCGCTCTATCACTAGAATACCGCTATCTTTATAGATTCATTTATAAACGGGCGGACGAATTGTTCCATTACTCGGGCAATAATATATATTTTTGAATCATTCAAAGTTCATCGGAATGGGAAAATCCGTACCTATCAATGCATATTAGTTTGGTTCCATTGTGATTTTTCTAGAATATTAAAAAAAGCGGTCAAAGTTGTTTTTTCATAACATTTTGGAAGTATCTCATTAATTTATTGATATTTTTTGAAAAAAATTTGTTATTAACATTTCCTTTTTATAATGAGACCTTAGCAAGTATTCAATGATCCCAGAAAATTTCCTTCACCGTCTTTCTTGCGTTTTGATAATAAAATGTTTTATCCATCTGCATTTTTTAGCCGTTTCCGGAGTTCTAGAAAATCTGTGTGTTATGAATTTTTCGATGGCCGCTTTTGCGAAAAATATTGGTGTTGCGAAAAAATGGTAAGGACCATTTTTGTAGAGTTCGAGGTGATCTTCATTTTTTGTCTGATCAAAAATTCTCTAATTCGCATATTTTGGCAGATATTCGCGGAAAACTCATTTTTGGGACTTTAGGGGCCATTTTCAGCGGGTTCCCACATCGAAATCGTGATAATTTTTTTTTCTCGAAAGCATCCGCGAAGATCTAAGAATTGCGCCACAAATTAATACTGTACAGATTTATTTACATCTTTGGGTACTTTCAGGTCTCTAGTTACTGGACTGCAATTAATTCGGGAAATATTCGAATAAATTACACGCGTGCATCAAAATAACCAGATAATTTTTTTTATTCAACTTGTTTTTTTACAAATTGCAATCGTTTGCTTTCTTATTTTACGAAAATGCCCTCCTTCTGCGCAAAAATATGAAAACAAACTCTTGCAATTATAAAAAAACACATTTCATTTCAAAATTATCAGGAATTTTGATGCACCTGTGCTATTACCCCCGGAAACAGTTTTTTTTTAAAGGTTGGCAGTTGTTTTAGCAATATTTTATCCAGAATTAATCCTAGTACACGGTATAGAAACATAAAATAAATCGTAAAATTATCACGTATATAACTATTTTTAAACATTAATATTTTGAAAGGAGGAGTTTAAAATTATTGCAAGTGGAAATTCACCATTGGAAATCGGAATACCTAGATGTAAGTCAGAATTGCAAGATGGAATACTCAATTATCGTTTAAATTTTACAATTACGAGTCGGAACCATCACTCACCGTCACGGTTATTAGCAACTCACAAACTTAATGCCCTTTTAGACGAATCTGGATAACAAATATTGGCTTTTGTAATTTTAAAACTAGATTGAAATATTTGGACTGTATTTTTTAACTTATTTTCCAATTAAACCGGAAGTTCCCTAAATTTTATCATTTCTAATGGTACATTCTATTATCCCATCTTATTACTTAACTTGAAATTTCCAAGTAATTTAGTTTTTTTTCGGAAAAAGAAGGTTAATAATTGGACTGTTTATCTTTAACTAATCATGGTTATCGTTGGGTTTAACAGGAACTGTATATTTTCCTTCGGAGTTTTTCATGTTTTGCCATTTTTGATACCATGTGCAATCGGAGCTGTCAAAGTACTCTTAAATAGTACTTCAAGTACAAGTACCAAGTTTTTGATTTTTTAAAAATTACTTCAAATATAAGTACCAAGTATTCATTAAAATGTACTTGCATTTTGAAGTAAATTGAAAAAGTATTTGAAGTACCACCCAAGTATTTTACTTAAAGTAAATCCAAGTACTTGAAGTAAAAAAAGTACTTGAAGTAAAACGAAGTACTTAAAGTACACCAAAGTACTTGAAGTCAACCAAAGTATTTGAAGTACATAAATGTACTTGAAGTAATTAAAAGTACTTCAAGTAAAACAAATTATACTTGAGTAGTATTTTTTGTAAGGAAGTTAGAGGGTTTATTCCTTAAAACGGGGTTTTCCAGCAACTCCTAAAAGCTTTAAGGACTGAGCGCTACGTCATTGGAAAGTAGGCCAGTCGTTAAAAACTATAGTTAGGAAAACAAGTAGGGTTGCTAAGTGTCCCGTTTTAAGTCGGGATCTTATGCATCCGATGTCCGAAACAATGTAAAATTTCGTATGTAAATTTATGGCAACAGGCCTACAATGCCGTACTCGGGTGAGCGATTGGGCCTTAAACTATTATAGGAAATATTGGTTTTTCATAAAATGGTTTTTTTTCCCTGTGGTGGCCAACGGGTTGGCGTTGGCACCCGTTGGCATCCGATACATCTGTCAAAAGCGAGTGTTTTCATATGGGTGCCTACAGCAGGTTGGGCACCCAAACTTATTCTTGGAAAATAATTTAATTTCCCATCAACACAAAATCAAGTCAGAACAACCTAACTTCAATTTTGATGTCGTTTCCATTTTATTAGTGGAAATTTTGTTTAAGTTGCCTATTAAAATACAGGGGTTCTCGTTCAAATGAAGGTAATAATGAACGCATTCACAATACGAAATAACTATTTCTATATGGAGCGGTTCCCCAACTGGGGAACCGCTCCATCAAACGTCGAATCGCACCAATAGAATATTCTTGAACTGTCACGTTTTTGACATTTTCGGGAGTGATTTGGAAACTGTTTCGTATCCTGAATGCGTTCGATAATAAAATTGTCATGAAAAATAGCTGTTAGTAATCATTATTAAATATAACAAATTGAGTATCAAAATAAAAGATTTTTATAAGGATTGATTTCGAAAAAAGAACAAAAAGTTTAATTCTCAGTAATAGTTACACTTGGATTGTTGGATCCAATTCAAATGAGAGCTGTAATGGAATACAATAGAAATAGCAGCGGTTGCGCGTATTTCTTGTTTTAACTTGTTTGTACGATTATCTAAGGCGTGTAAATTCGATTACTTGGTTGATTTTTACTCCAAGTACTTTTTATTTACTTAAAGTACGTTCTTTACTTAAAGTACTTTTTTTACTTGAAGTACTTTTTTTTACTTCAAGTACATCGTAATACTTCAAGTACTTAAATAAATACTTCAAGTAATTTACTTGGTCAAATCAAGTAAAAATTCAAGTATCTTCATAAAAACTAATCAAGTACAAGTACAAGTACCTCCTAATAAAAAGTACTTGAAGTAAAATACTTGAAGTACAAAATAGTACTTTAAGTAAAATTTTACTTGAAGTACTTCAAGTTTTGACAGCTCTGTGTGCAATAAATAAAAAAGTACTTGGTGTCTTCTGCAATAAGCAAAATTGAACTTTTTTTTTAAATCTATTTATCTCCTATTTTAATATTATAATTATTTTTAGTCACACTATAATATAGTTTACGAAAATATAACGTAGTTTATGTTAATCAGATTTTATAAAATTTTCCTTTGCTCTTGACAATTACAAACATTAATATTGGTTTTAATTTTGTGCCAGACGGATATGTTAAAAATAGCACTATTTTCAGAAATATGTAGGCGTTTGTTTGTGAGATATATTTTTGCTTAGTTTTCTTTCATTTAGTTTAGTTTTATGCATAATAATCTTTACAGTTGTTTTGCGATATTGTTTTATTGCATGGCTATTTTATTTAACCGCTGTTTTGCGTATTATTTAAAAAAAGAATCTTGTAAATATACACGTTTTGTTAATATAGCAAAAATATCAGGGTGAGATTGCTTGCACAAAAATACGGAAAAATGTTCCTGAAAATCTCTTTTCAAAAACTTTTCGGTATCGAGCCACACATTTAAATGAATTTTAAAACTCCCTTTTCCACTTTTTTTCAGAACTTGTTGGTGAAATAATATTTTGTGCATCGTGATTTAATTAGATTTAATTTATTTCTTTAATGGCCTCCTGGGATTTATCTCAGTAGCGGAAAATCTGGTACGCCAATGCTTGTTTATGATTTTTTTTTCAAATTTTGTAGTTTGAATAAAACTATTTATTTTTAACAAGCGTGTGGAAAGTCCTAATTTTCCGCTCACATTTTAGCTTAAAAAATGCATGTTTCGCGTACAGTGTGCGATTTTTTTCCCGCATGGCGTCCAAAACTGGAGTATTTTCCGCACGCCTGTAGAAAAAATCTTAATCTTAACTCTTGCGAAAAGAATCTTTCCCGCACTCAACTGCGGTAGCGTGCGAAAAAGTATAAGTTTTCGCACTTGTTAGGAAAATAACTATTTTCATTTTCTAAGCAGAGGATACTATCAAAAAAAAAGAATTGCAGAAATATTTAAATCCTTACACAAGAGTGTAAGTTGGTCATCTTGGAGTTATGAACACTCTTTAAAAGGTTCTAGAAAGATTAAATTGGCTGGGAACCGGGCAGCTTATTGGCATTATCTCCTATGGCAGAGCGTATGTTGAATCACGGAAGACAATGTCCCAAGATTTGCCCATAAAAGGGTCGCTCCTGCGCTAGGAAAACACGTTAAAACGTCTAAATGCAGTAGATTTGGTGAAATTTTGCCATGACTATAAAAATTAAATTCAGGTGGTCTGTTTTCTTAATTTATTACTGTTTGGTTAGTTCTACCTAGTTTTGGTTACCACTAACCAGAACTTCGTCTAGTTCTGTTAGTTCTGGTCAGTAGGTAACAGAACTAACTGGTTACTACTACCCAGAACTAACCCCGATCACAGTTTAGACGCTGGCTCTAAACTGCAAACTGAAACATTCCCCAACATTGACACGTTGACGCCAAAAACACAGGAGATATTGTCCCCTCTGGTCGTGACAAAATCCACTGTATTCGGACGCTTTAATATATTTATCACGTGTTGTCCTTACTCGACAGAGAATGTCGACCACTTTATGAGGAAATCGTTGGGGCATTGTCTTTCGTGATTCGGCATACATTTTTCTAAGGTTGCGGAGGAGACAATACCAATACGCCCCAAACGAGCAGATGTAAAAGATTAGTGTATTATAATTTAAACGCTGCAATATTAAAGTGACGTAGTTTAAATTACCATAGTTACGTTCCACTATTACTTTTGTGGTAGTGAAAAGGTAAAAAGCGACGATTCGTGTTTTTTTACTGGATGTTTTAAGACAGTACTGGATTATTACTTTAAAAGGTTCATTATCAGAGTCTCAGTATCAGTTGTTTCTCTTTAGCAATGGCATCACCTAAAACTAATATCTTGCATATTTTTTGCAAGTATAAAAATGCGTAGCAAAAATTTTAGTTAACCTGTCGAATCGTTTAAAAAGACATACTGTATTATAGCCTAAGAGCCAGTGGCCGACTACCTGTATGTATTTCACCAGACCTGGATTTTTACACAGTGAGTCCTCTATACCTACTATTCATGGAACGGAAACTCACCAAGCCCAGCGTGGCTGTCGCTTCTGGTAATCAGGTGGGACCAAAAAAATAGACCTGGGTGCCATTAATACAATTTGTCTGCGTAATTTAAAGGCATATGGAAAACCTTTTTATTATTAAGTTTGCGAAAAAAAGCTATTTTCTATAAAAAGTTCTTCGTGATTCAAAACCTTAAAATCAACCATCAGATATAAAAATTTATCAGTCCTATACGAGGTTTGTCAAAAAAAAATTTTTTTCTTTAGTCCCTTTACTTTTGACAATATCGAAAATTAACAAAAAAATGTTTAGAAATAACTTTCAAATATTCTACGTTGTTTATTTACATTAAAAACATTTTTTTTTACATTTTCTCTACGATAATGTTGAAAATGTAAGTTTGCACATTAATGCATTACATTTAATAACTTTAAATTTGATAAAACAATTCTAAATAAATAAAAAAGTGTTTTTTAATGTAAATAAGCAATGGTAAATATTTGAAAGTCGTTTCTAAGCAACTTTCCTTTATTATAATTTTCTATATTATCAAAAGCAAAAGTATTTTAGCCTGGAGAAAAAAATATTTTTTTTATAAACCTCGTATACAACTGGTCAATTTTGACATCTGATGGTTGCATTTAAGGTTTTGGGCCAGGCAGAACTTTTTATAAAAACTATTTTTTTTCATTAACTTAATAATAATCCCATATGCCGCCGACTTACGTAGACAATAATAGCAGACCTGGTCAATTACGTTTAAAATTTCATATTTTTTGGTACCTTCAAAAATGTCTGCCACGGTGTGAGCCATTGTTATTTTTCGATGGTTATAGTAATATATTTTTAATTTTTTAAATGGCAGACGTGGTCAAATACATTTAAAATCAGTCAAATTTCGATACTTGTCCCACCTGATTACCAGAAGCGACAGCCACGCTGGGCTTAGTAAGTCTCCGTTCCATGAATGGTAGATATAGAGGACTCACTGTGTAAAAATCCAGGTCTGGTCAAATAGATAGGGGTAGCCGGCCACTGGCTTCTAGGCTATTATTTCCCTTTAAAAATTCTATACCTGTATTCATTTTGTTTTTTACTAAATATTTAAAAAAGATGTTAATTAAATTTAGGGTTGTTTAAACTCTTTAAACACATCCACATGGTTATAAATTATTTGTGTGTTTTTTGGTTGTGTAAAAGAAATCATCAGAATATGACCCATAATCAATGAAAAATAAATTTATTACACGGAGTCTTAATTAGGACAGGAACTCTTAAATAATACGTGATAAAAGTCGTGTAACTATGTACAAAATCAGCCAGTAAGAAATAGTGAAAGTCATACTCTTCAGATCTATTTTTCGGTTAAGAAAAAGGTAGTAAAATATGAGCAAAGTAAAAAGACAAAATATGTGGCTAGTTGTGTATTGTAACACCTGTGATAATAATTTTCTCTGAGACACTAAACCCAAATAACCTTGTATAGGTGACGGTCAAAATAAATCTTGATTACTGGTGCACTGTATCTAAAAATTACAGACATACTTTATCCCACAATACCATTTTTATAAAGGCAAAACAAGAAAGATCTAGGGCGAGGACAGGCATTATCGTCGACCTTGCCGACGATATCGCACTTCATTGTAATGAAAATAACGATGCACGTTTTCATTCGACTTCATGGATAATATGAAAAAAATAAAGTCTCAAAATTATCAACTTGATATACCATAATTGCCGCGATATTAAAATGACATTATCAAAACAAGTCGCAATCTCACTATAAACAATACTTAGCCTTACACCCAATAAATCTTGTACAACCATTTTAAGTAACATGTTTTTCCCACGCAATTTTACCTTTTGTTAAGCGGGTAAATCCTAATAATTTTATTAAGTAGTTACTGATGTAAAAATGTATTCCGTTCAAACATGTTCTGAATGAATTTTGCCAGAAGATATTTCGATAGGTTTAACTATGAATTAAACTAGATAAATTATAAATAAATAAATTGTTTTGAATAATTTGTTTAATTTAAGCACGAGTACTTGTTACTAAGTAACTGAGAACCATTGCGAATCATATGCAATTAATTATTTGAGATAAGGCGATATACTTAAAGACATTTACAAAATAAATCACTGAGAATAGTACCTATCCTGTTTTTATTTAAAGCCGGACTGAGTCGTGAGTAGTAATGCCGTCAAGAAAAGAGATTTTCCTTCCTCGAGAGACTAATTTTTCTCCCGTATAAAAGCTGAAAACGAAACCAAAGAACACCTTTCTCTCGCCAAGAGTTTTTCGTTTTTCCGGAGGTCCCTCAGTCTCTTGACCAGTAATTTTGGCTTATAAGAGCAACCAATATATAAACCAACATAAACACAGTTTAAATTGAAATTAAAAATATTATGGCTTAAAGTAATAAAGATTAGAATTAAAAATGTATTAAACAATAATTAACTTATTATATACTGGGGTCCTTAATAATGTATTCTTTGAGGACGCCAAAAAAAAATAAATAAATTACATACAAACATTATTAAAACAAAGTTTCGTATATTCTATAAGTATATTTTCACCATGGAATGAGTCAAGAAAATAAACAGTAACTTGAAAGAGTAACCAAAACATCGAAAAAGTATGGGGTTCATTAAAATTTGTCACAAAATCTTGATTTTGGTTCTCCAATAGTAATCACAAATATTATTTTTTTCGTTTATTTTTACATTTGTTGGTAGAAGAGGTACACTTTTTACAAAATAATAAATTAAAAATAAACCCCCCTGATAAATGGCTCACCATTTAGGTCCTGTTAGGATTTTCAGGAGTAAACGCAAGTAGAGATCGAACGCTGTAAGAACAACACCGATACGTCACGGTCTCATAAATATGGCAAACTAGTATAAAACCGTGACGTATCGGTGTTGTTCTAACAGCGTTCGATCTCTAACCGTTTTAATACAAATGGATATCAAAATCCATTACTGAACGGTACGGTTAAATGAAACGGTAACACAACCGTTTGAAATAACCCCTACAACATACTGGTTGTAATTTTCTGTTCAAATGAAAAGTAAGTAAACTTTAATAGCCAATAATAAAAGAATGACCATATTTCTGATGTTTCATTTTCCCCTAATACCATTTTAATCGCAAACTTAGGGATTCGATTATTTATTACATAGGGACTTGGTAATTAAAATACCAGTACCTGCTGAAAGTATAAATTGGATTTTTTTATAAAGAAAAATTATTCAGATTAAAAATATTTTTGACTGGATGTTTCTCAGAACTGGTTCGACTCCATAACACTCTTGATTTTAAAGATATCCAAATTAAATTTAAAGAGTATGTGCAACATATAAAACATGAAACCGTCGTATTTTTTGTTTGGGCCAATGATCGAATTTTATCCAGGTTCTGGCTTAGGCTTGCGATTTTTAATTAAAACACATGATACGTCTTAATTTTTTTATTACTCTAGTATGGTAAATATAAGTATGTGTCACTTATCACTTTTTACTGCGTCAAAATATAAATATATTTAACTTTATCTCTTAAGCTTGAGCGCTGTGAATATCCTTAATTTACTAGCTTTAGTACAAAGGTTAAAAACATACAGGATGTCTTAATTAAAACTCAAAAATTTTGGTTAAATGAGCAGATAAATAAAGTATTTCCACATTGTAGCTTAAAGAAAAAATTAGTGGGGAGCCAACCTGAAGTGACTCAGGGACACTAAGTATATCGCGTGTAGGTTTGGTTTATTTTTTGTAGGCATGGTGACTTTCACAAATTGGTTTTAAAATTTTAAAATCAATCTTTACATTTTCTAAAATATATGGAAGTATAAAAATTATTTAATTTCAACTTTAAAAGTAAAAGTGTATATATTTACATAAAGACGAGACGAGACGCGACGGGAGAGAGTGGTCTCTCGAGCATTCGAGGGCATTCTAGCCCTGACTAGAAAGCAATTTACTCTCGAGTCTTCGAGATTAGACGAGAGGATGACTTTTCGTTCTGCCGCATCACCAGTCAAAAGTATTAATAAGAAATATAAAAGGTAGTTTTTCTAAGTAAAACAAAATTATGTTTGATAATAGTAGTAACTCCAACTGGTATTTTTCAAAATAAATTGCACGTTTAGAACAGCATTTACTTATGGAAATTATTTGCTATCTCATAAACTGTAGATCACGGCAGTTAGCAACAACATTTCAAATTTTTCCATAGAAACTGCTATTCTATACTCTGCTCAGAGTGGGCTAAATTCGACGCTTTTAATAGAAAACTTATGTTTCTGTTTGTCTTACACAAAAACTGACTTTCGTTTGCGAGGCTCAAATTTCAAGCCGAATTTCTTGTTGAAAACTGTAATTCTCTATCTTGCCTCGTTTACTTCCTACAGCGTGTTTTTCATCCTTCATAACTTTTTTGTTTAAAGAGATTTTTTTAATTTTGTGAAGTTTTTTTTTTCAGTAACTTTTTATTCAGATTGCAGATATGCCCATCGTTTTTTTTTCTGATATTTAATTTTTTTAAAAATTTTTGTAGGACACAGTATATATTTTTACAGTTTTAGAACGGTCAAAAAATTACCTTTTCAAAAATGTATTACATTTTGTATTTCTTTCAAGGCGTTTGGGGGAATAAATTGCTTATTAAGTTCTTTATCATTGTTATTGGGTCGAAAATAGGCAATAAAAAAAAGTTAACATGTTTTAATTAAATTTTTGTATTTTATTAAATGCATTAACTGCAATAGCGCAAAAGACGAACATAAATGTCAATTTAACAGAGAAAAACTTTTTTTAACATGCCTAAAACTATCATTTTGTTTTCTGTTATAACTTGGTTGAATATTTACAGTTACTTGCGCTTGCTTGCTAAATCCACGTTAAACATTAAAATAACCCCAATATTCTGATGAATTGTGATAATAGACGTAAATCTCTACATTTAAGTGGCGAAAATCCATTGAAATAAAAACTTCTCAGCCATGTTTCCTATTACCAATGTGATTCTAAAATGTTTAAATAATTGTCGTAAAAAAATTTCGCTGCGTGGAGCCTTTCTTATAAAAATTTGATCCTTTGTTCATAATAGTTTTAAAGCATTGACAAAAAATGAAAAATCAGAGTAATATTGTCAAAGTTACAAAACTATTATAAACAAAAGATTAAAATTTATTAAACTTTTATGGCGTGATCTTGTTATGTATTTATATAGACATTTTTTTAATGTACAATAAAGACGAAATTTCGAAACAATTTTGTTAATTAACAATTGTCTAACTTGTTGAAAAATTAACTTTAAGTTAAATTTTCAACGGGAATAAATTCTTTAAAGTGTCCTAAGTACACCACAATTTTTTTAAATTTTTCAATTAATATTTAATACCTTAAAAATAATTATTTTGTGGGACGTACTCGGTTTTGACTCTAAGCGCGCAACCAAAAGGCCGCGCAAAGTCCCATTTTCAGCGTTAAATTAAAAATATAAATAATGGAAATAGAGTTTCGAGAGTTGGGACTTTTTTTAGAAACTTCCTCCTCTTCAAGGATCTTTCTTGCAATTTCCGCTATCTCTTATGGTCTTTGAGTTATCATCAAAAATCGAAAGGACTTCGTTTTTAGTTAATAACAATTGCAATTTTTATTGGCAGAAAAAATCCTCAAAACGCCTTTCTCAGATTTGCATTCCGCGTTAAATGAGCTATCGCTCATATTTTTCGAAGCCTTCTAACTGTTTTCGCAGGAAATACACTTCTCGACTAGACTAATTACAATAATGGCGTTTATACTTTCCTTACATTACCTTACCAGTTTATCCTCGTGATCTTGCATACCACTCACACTTCCAAGGTTGGACAAGTTAATATGTTACGCAACTTTTAATTAAATTATTACAGATAACCATCTTATTTAGTTCTGTCAAAACCAATAATGTAACTGACCAATCCAAAACGACAACATTTATTTATTTCTTTTTTTAACATTTATTTATATTTAAGCGAATATTTTAATATACAGTGTGGGACATAATGTTTGCCACATATATGGTCGGTGGTCTCCGCAAACCTGCTATAAATACTAATCAAATAGCACATACGCGGTTTGCGAAGATCACCGACGATATGTTAATCATTTTAAATTTTTAACCAGAACAATTCGATAACAAATGTCTTTACTGAAAGCTTTATTTTTTTTTACGAATATCTAGTTCGTCGGGAATATTTTAAACCAAAAGAATTCATGTTTGTCAATACTCGTAAACCCTATTTTTTTTACGAATATCTAGTTCGTCGGGAATATTTTAAACCAAAAGAATTCATGTTTGTCAATACTCGTAAACGCCATAAGTACTGAAAACTATTCCACCTTAATTTTTTTATACGATCTTCTTTAAATTGCCCTACTGATGATATAAATGCATGTTGCCGGGGGGCCACCTGGTACCATATTGTTTAAACAATTGCAAGGAATTTTTATTTCCCATCCGGAATTTTTTTTTATATTCCTTATTGAAATACAAATAAAAAAGGTTCTATGACTTTTTACGATAAAGTTAATATTTTTGGAGATATGAATTTTTAAAAGTTCGAAAGATCTCAAATTTGGGTACTTTCGATCCATGAAAAATTTATTTAAAAAACATAAAAAATATATTTTTTAATTATTTATACCAGCTATTCTCAACCGCTGGTCCGGCGGACTACCAGTGGTCCGCGGAGAAATTTTACTGGTCCCCAGACAATTTCTTTTATCCGCGAAAAAAAATTACTTATTAAAAAATAATAATAACTAAATTTTAATTTACAAAATTAGGAAATATAAGTATCTTAAACTAATTTTTATTTGTATTTATATAATTACATATCTTTTCACTTAAAAATTATTGTAAGTAAATGATAATAAAAATGTTACGATTAACTTATATAGTTGTTCTTTAATACCTAGTAAAATTTTGTTGTTAAAAAAATATCACTCCTCCGCGGGCCAAGAAAGGTTGAGAAACGCTGATTTATACACTAATTAATAATATCCTAAATTAAGAATTAATTTTCTTAATTGTTTATATCGGGTTTTTAATTGTTTATTAAGCGCGCTCACAAGCTTTAATAACTTTTGTAAAATTGATTTCAGAAAAAAAACTTATAAAACAAATTGTAGATAATTTAATTACTAATCACATTGCTTTCTTAAACAATTTTGATAAAGTTATTAATTTTTAAGATAAAGAATAAATAATGATTCAGGATACAGAGGCCGATGCAGCGTATGAGTCAGGGAGACGGAGATACTTAAAGGTAAGGGATGCATACTTGTGAGCGCGCTTAATAAACAACCAAAAAACAGATATAAACAATAAAAAAATTTCATATCTTAATTTAGGATATTATTAACTATTGTATAAAAAAATTAAAAAAATATATTTTTTATAGTATTCTTTTTTTTGGTGAAAAGTACCCAAATTTAAGATTTTTCCAACTTTTAAAAATTCATATCTGCAAAAATATTAACTTAATCGTAAAAAGTCATCGGACCTTTTTTATTTGTATTTCAATAAAGAATATATCCGGTTGGCAAATAACAATTCCTTGCAATTGTTTAAACAATTTCGGGTTAAACAATAGGGCACAATGTGGCCCCCTGGCAACATGCATTTATATCAACAGGAGGGCAATTTAAAGTGGATCTTATAAAAAAATTCAGGTCGAATAGTTTTCGGTACTAATGCGCCGATTCGTCCTAGACTATTTAGTAAAAGCTGTTTGTATATAAAATATTATCAAACACTTTTTTGCCAAAGATAGCCATTTTCAAGTTTATGTGTTCAACATTTTTGGTCCAATCCGTATCCATTGTCTTGCTAAAACAACCTAGTATACAGGGCCATCCAAATTAAGTGTCCACCATTAGTAACTTTGTTATTAGTCAAAATACGAAGTTTATTAAATTAGCATGTTTCACGTCCTTTAGGATTCAAGAATGCAATAAACAATTAACAATCTTTTCGAGTGTTATACTAAAATATCATAGATCCTGTGTATTTTTATCACCATTAAAAAATCTTTAAAAAATACCATATTTGATAGGTCTATCTTTAATAGTTTCGGAAATATGGACATCGACATGAGTTTAATAGTAATGGTATAACACGTAAAAAGATTTTTTAAAATGCTTAAAAAAATACCACACTTAGTAGGTCTATCTTTTATATATTTTTTTAAATATTGGCATTCTAAAAACAAATTTTTAATTTTTATTGTATCTACTGGTTATAGCATACAGCTGTAGCTTACTGCTATAGATATAATGAAAATTAAATATTAGTTTTCAGGTTTGGATACCAATATTTCCGAAACTATTAAAGATATTATGAAAGGTGTTTTTTTAATGCTCTTTAAAGGATCTTTTTGATGGAACCATTTAAAAAAATGCCCATTAAACAAAAAATGCTAGTGAATGAATTCATGTTGATGCTCAAATTTTCGAAACTATTTAAGATAGACATATCAAATGTGATCCTTTTAATGGTGATAAAATATACAGGGTGTTTCATTTACAAAAATGTTATTTTACTATAAATCTCAAAAACAAGATTGTCAATTGTATTTTGCATTCTTCATTCTTAAAGCGCGTAAATAATGCTACTAGTTTGCCACTATAAACACCTTTCTATTTTGACTCATAGTAAAGTTACTAATGGCGAACCCTGTATAAAAAGTTTATTTGCATTTTATTTGTGAACAGTTTTTTTACAAACATTTATTTTATAACTTCAGTGTTTGACGTGGAAGAGGATCTTTTTACACATTAACAATTAATTTTCGACGATCGTTCATTTATGAGCAATATTAAAGCATACAAAATCATTCTTTAATAGTCCTTATTAATGAAGGGTTAATTATGATAAACGATTATAGGATAGGCAACTAATAGCCCAGCAGACCTGAAAGTACCCAAAGCTGTAAATAAATCTCTACAGTTTTCATTTGTGGCTCAATTCTTAGGTCTTAGCGGATGCTTTAGAGCGAGAAAAAGTTTATCACGATTCCGACGTGGGAACCCGCTGAAAATGGCCGCCCAGGACCCAAAAATGAGTTTCCCGCAAGTATCTGCCAAAATATGCGAATAAGAGAATTTTTATTCAGACAAAAAATGAAGATCACTTTAAAATCTACAAAAATAGTCCCTACCATTTTTTTCGCAACACCAATATTTTTCGCAAAAACGGCCGTCGAAAAATCCATAACATTTAACACTGGATAGATGTGATAGTAGTTTCTTACTAAAAAATACAGATGGGCAAATCAATTTTTTATTAAAACGCAAGAAAGATGGTGAAGGTAATTTCCTGGGATCATTGAACATTTGGTAAGGTCTCATTATAAAAATGAAATGTTAATAACAAACCATTTTTTCAAAAAATATCAATAAATTAATGAGATACTCTCAAAATATTGTGAAAAAAACTTTGACCGCTTTTTTTAATATTCTAGAAAAATCAGAATGGACCCAAACTCATATGCAATGATAGTACGGGTTTTCTCATTCCTATAAACTTTAAATGATTAAAAAATGTCATTATTGCCTGAGTAATGGAACAATTCGTCCGCCCACTTATAAGTGAATCCATGAAGATAGCGGCATTCTAGCGGTAGAGCGGCAGCTGAAATGAGGGGACTTTTGGGTCCCGTTATCTCGAAAACTATCGATTTTTCGAAAAAATTATAAGGACCATTTTTGTAGATTACAAAGCGATCTTCATTTTTTGTATAAACAAAAATTCTCCAATTCGCATATTTTGGCAGATATTAGCGGAAACCCCATTTTTTGGGCCTCGAGGGGCCATTTTCAGCCCTTTCCCACCTGTTAATGTTGATAAGCTTTTTTTCACTCCAAAGCATCCCCGAAGACCTAAGAATTGCGCCACAAGGAAAACTGTACAGTTTTATTTATAGCTTTGTCCCTTCATTTATAGGACTATAAGGATACATAATAAAGTCATTAAAGCATTTGTCAACCAAAATATGTCCCGAAAAAATTCATGATGATTTTCATCATCATCTAGAGTAGAGTAAACTTGATGGGTTTGTTTTTCACCTTTAAATACGTTTATATCAATGCAAGCAAAAACATAGTTTTTGAGGTTACCATATATTTTTTTAAGGTGTTTATTTCATGTATTCCGGCCAAAAGTACATTCCAATCTTGCCGTAAATTTAAGCCTTAACTATATGTCAATAATACATTTTTTTCCCTTAAACATTTCTCACAGCAAAACTGATAAAATTATAATCTAATTTTTTAACCATGTTTGTTTTCGTAAATACGTAGATCTCGTTAAGATATGATAATAAATTTAAGCTCATAATTTTGGATCAAATTAATTTTTCATCGATGTGTGGATACTCTTTTTTTATTTGTAAAATAGTACGAAGAAATGGCTTCTTTTGGCACAGTTGATAGGTCGGGAACAAAAATAATCGTCTTCTTTTTAAACAAAGTAGGGAAATACGGAAACGCACAGGCATCCCATATCATAATTGGTAATTAGGTACTTGATTAATCTCGATAAATGACCTTGTACCGAGTTAGTGGAGTTAAAAAACAATTGGTTAATTTCGATTGTTAAATGGCTTATACTACTCAGTGCCCTTAATTGTTTGTTGCTGATCGTTGTTTGTGCTGATTGGTTAAATTAAAAATGCACTACGTAAATCATTTAACTCGGTCATCATAAAAATAAAAGTACTATATTGTGAATTAAGTTCCTATCTGTTTTTAAGAAACACCAAAGCTAATGTTTTATAATAAACTCAGATAACAAGTGTTACCTAAAATTTTTTAGAGGAAAATTCATTATCGGTGGGATTACTTCACTTGCTTTTTGAAATCTTATAATCCAGGCTTGCTTGTAATTATGTACTTTAAGTTTTTGTCATTTACAGTTAGGTAACGTTGTTTTGGATGCTTGCACACTCTTGACGGAATAGTAGATAAAGGTTTAGACATTTAAAAACCCGTCATCCACGGTACCTTGTAGTTATTATTCGTAATAAGCCTTGGTGGTCGTTTTATTATTCCAAATAAAAAAAATTATTACCCCTTAAAATAAAATCAATTGCTTTATCGACAACTGGCATAGACATTAAGTCAGCTCAATAGACAGTATAAATAGGGCTATATGCTGTTAAATTGGTCTTTTAAGCAACTCTCTAATGTAATTAAAATGCGACTTTAATATTTGAGTGGAAAGTTGTAGCAACATGGAAAATCCACTCAAACTGTAGTAGAGTGCATCTTTTGGAAGCAATTTTAGAATTAATATTTTGTAATTAAGTTACATAGATGAAGTGGCGGTTTAGTAAAAACGTCAAGGCCCTTTCCTTATTAAGCCTCTAAGACCCACCATAATAAAATTATTAACAGTTAAGTCTTCAAATGGATTTCGCCATTGATATATTATTCGTCTCCTGACAATTCTGTGTCTTATTATTAATATTTTGAAAGAAACAGAACTCACTGTATCCTTCACCCCATGTTTATTATCTACAGCATTTACAGTACAACAACTTCAGTAAATAAAGTTAATTATCTTCAGTGGCGGCTCCTCCATTGGGTCATTTGGTTAATGACCTCCCAATATTTTCGACTAATATTTCCGAGGAAAAACATAATAATGATATAAATTAAAATATATATATATATTATTATATATATATGATATATTAATATATATAAATAATTCTTTAATTTTCGATTTGCAATCAGTTTTCGTTGAAAATTTCGCTTATGCCAAGCATACTCAGTTGACGAGTGATGCATTCCATGGTTTCGTCATTTGGAATTGGTGCTTTGGCCTGCTTGCGTATTGTCCTGTTTAACAGCCGAGTAGATTGATTTAATTTTTTTGTTTCGCTTATTTGGTTTAATCTTCGTTGGGTTTGTTGACTTTTGGGTGTCTTGTTTGTATGTCAATTTTAGAATTGTTTCTTGTTTTTAAGTAAACGTTTTGAAATAAATGACTGAAAATTAATCCTTAGCATGTTATCTTTTATTTAAACATATTATTTGAAATTTTAACAGCCTCGAAAGATTGACTTGCTAATAATCTGTATCTTATGTTACTTTATTGCAAGCTAGATATTTTATATTTTACTAAAATAATAATGTATACCACTCCTTGAGAATAATTAAACAAATATTTGTATAATTTTGTATAAACTTTATTATATTACTTGTTTCTTTACTATTATAATATTATATATATATCTATAATATATTTTTATCATACTCTGCAAGTATGCTGTTTAACTTTTTAATTTTCCAAGATTATAAATATTGTTTTTTTTATTTCCTTGTTTCATAGCTATGACTGGATATCTGTTTGGTTCTTATTTTGGTCTCCTGAAAATATCTTCAAAGTTTACAATGCCTTATAAGTCCATTCCGCCGCAAATTGGATCCGATTTGGGGTTCGGGGCATAATGTTCTCAAAAACGGTATAAGTTATCGATATTTTAAAATTTATATGAAAGCCAACACTTAAATCTAGGCTTCTGCTGTAATAGTTTTTAAATTTGTTTAGTTTTTAATATTTCCTTTGAGTGAAATCACCCTAAAATCGGTTATGTTTAGATACTATTTTCTCTTAACTAGACTCATATTTCAAAAATCCGTTACAGCAGAGGCATAGACTATTTCTTTACCTTTAAAATGGTGTATAATTTATGTCATTTAAGTGAAAAATATAGTTACCGAAAAACGTTATCTCCTGTAGGCTTGCAATCGGAAACAACATCGCAACGATACACCGAATTTGGAAGAACCTAAATAAAATATAATATTTTTAATGCGGCTATACGAAAATTGTGGTAGTGGGAGTTTGTTAGTCTCCGCCCACCGTCTCCGCGTCCTTTTGCCCGATCCCTAAGGTGTAGCGTAAATGCACTCTTAAAGACTGATGTTAACAAGTTTTTATTTAAAATGTTTGTTAGGTTCTTTAATAATATCTATGGCATCTATCTGTATAAGATCTT
The DNA here is from genome assembly GCA_019359885.1 of Listronotus oregonensis. Lineage (NCBI taxonomy): Eukaryota > Metazoa > Arthropoda > Insecta > Coleoptera > Curculionidae > Listronotus > Listronotus oregonensis. Next base: position 34,200 of record JAHBCN010000003.1, read on the forward strand.
CATAAGCCGCCATTCAACTAAAATCCCTTAACAACTTTAAAAACGAAACTTTTCTTAATATAAATTAATACAGCTGCTTTTAAAGATAAGGTTTGGTTTTTAGAGAATATCGTAGACAAACGGCAAAATCGACATACTACTGTTTATCAACCAATCGAAACTATTCATATACGTTCGGGTATACGATATCTTTAGAATACTGATTTTTTTCTGCTAAACTCGAATATCTGTTAAATTTCATATGCAATATGTTTACCAAAAAGGGGCTTAGGATACACCTGTAAGTGGACTAATCAAGTTATTAAGCGCATCAAATCTGAACCTTTTAGTCCTGTAAGTACGAAATAATTCCCAAACAAACGCAGACTTCCTTTTATGTAAAAGCTTACGTAATCCAACTATGCATGCTTTTACTATCCACTAACTAAACTTTTACTTAGAATCTTCTGTTATTATTACCTGCGTAATACCTTGTTCAATTTTTTTTTGTTTTTAAACGTTTAGAAGAAACACAGCTTTTACCAGTAACGCGAAATCATTAAAAAGGGAGAAAACCTCGGAGATAATAAATTTTGCAAAAACTTCTTTCTGTTGTTGGTAATTATTTATAAATCCATACAACTAATAAAACCAGACAATTCGATTTAATTAAATAACAAAGTGCAACTTTAAATTAAAAATGTACCTATTTCATTAATAAATTACATGCGGTAAGTACAGTAAAGGTCGGTCGTATATCCACGTTAACAAAAAAGTAGTCTTGCAACAAGGCCAGTTTTTTAATTACTTAAGTATACTTTTTTGGCTTATACAGATCCCTCTTGGTTATACATAAGGTCACATAATGGCTTTAGCCGATCGGCATAAATTATCAATACAAGCGTTCAAAAAACTGTACTCTTTAACAAATAGGCCAGCAAAAAGATAAAAAAGGCCAATGATATGTTGTTGCAATTAATAGCTACTAACAATTGAATACCTACGCGTAAACATGTATTTCTTCATCCAAAATTCAAAGCCACCTTTCCATTTTAGGACTGTCAATTTTAATTTTACCATTGAATTAAAAATGTAACAGAAATAATACCCATTTCTCTAAAAGAAATAGTATAACCTTGTAAGCGTACTAATGATAGTTGGAAATTACACGATATCAAGACATTTTTTGAATGAAAAATGCATAGTATTTACAACTTACATTTATATTTAAAATGCGAAATATGCGTAGGAGTATCCGCCTAAAACTTATTGTCATTGTTTAGTTCGGGAGTGTTGATTTTAAATTGGTAAATACGTTAATTAGGATAATTTGTTCAGATAAGTCTTGTTTTTATAATAACTAAATATTATTGTTTAAAGCTGATCTTTTTTCTTTTTGGCAAGTAACGTTAGATATTGTTTATCCAAGAATTTTTGCGGCATTGGAACTTAAAAACGAAATAAATTTTATAATGGAAAAAATATATTTGTTTAATTTATTGTTGAACTCAAAATCCCAAGAAAAATAATTATTTATATCGCACATCCCGATTAAAACTATAGTAAGTCGTGAAAAAGTAAATTCTACTGGAGAGAAATAATAGGATTTTTAAAAGCTTTTAAATGATAGCCCGCCAACACTTGATTATTGATACTGGCGGCTGTATTTAGGTTTTAAGGCTATGGTTTTGTATATTGATGATGAGTCATAGGGTAAATGTATGTATGTATGTGTGATTCGCTAGGTACCTCTTTAAGTCCAGGATCGTCGTTAGGGGGCACTTTTCGACATTTTTTTCTATGATAAAGTAGGGTAATTTTGGATTTCCCTACACAATCCTAAAATTACGCCGTGTACCTATCGGACACCCTGTATATAGACCGTTTGTTTAATCTGCACATCCATTTTTTGAAATACAAAAAAAAAATGCAACATATAGCTGACACACACTTTTCTAATAATTTTTTTTTACTAAGTGACTAATTTACTAATAAAAAATCGAATTTTGAAGTGATAAAAATTGTATTAGGAAAAGGAAACGTTAGAAAAATAATAATTACACAAGTCATCATTTGATCTACGCGAGTACGCCGGAAGCGGTTAGATGCTACTAGGGTTTTTGGGGTCGCTGATTGCAATGACAGGGTTGGTTAACCTTTATCACGTCAGGTTCAATTTTATTCGAAGGTCAAGTGAAGAAAAACACATCGGGAAAATCTAAAAAAATCATGCATAATATGTTTTTCAGGTCGTTAAATCCGAATCCGGCGTTTATTTATCCAAGGTCATTTTAAGATTATGTTGAAGTGTTTTTGGGATAAAAATGTGAAGTACGATTGGAAAAATCTGAAAAAATTCGTACATATGTTTTCGAAGTCGGGGCGAATCGGAATCTAAGGTCAGTTAACCTCCACAAGGTTAGGTTCAAGGTCATTTGAAGGTCAAGTGGAGAAAAAGCATAGGACAAACCTGAAAAAATGCATGTATATAGATAGATCCAAAGTGTAAATAAACGCCGGATTCGGACTTCCAAAACATAAGCATGAATTTTTCTAGATTTTTTTATGGTTTTTTTCTTCACTTAAACTTTACCTTCAAATAATCTTGAACCTGACGTGATGGAGGTTAACCAACTCTCATCGTAATCAGCGACTCCAAAAACCCTTCCGGTGTTTCCGCTTAAATGTTAACCTGTGTTATTTTATTATAAGGTGTCTGAGTCAGTAATATTAGTCTAAATATGTGTAACGGGTGGGCGATACATGAAAGAAACTGAAACTATGAATTACACAGTTTTTAATAAAACAAGATTTCTTTAACGTTTTGCTAATAAACGGCGCGACGCGACGGTTTGATTGTCATTCAAATTTTATACTAAAAGTTTTAATGGCACAATAATTGTGTAAAAGTATCTTTGCAAGTTTCTTAATTTTACGGGCGTTTAATATACCTATCAATTTTACACAAATTTACACACACACTGAAGCTTCTCTATATCATTCTCCTTATAGCGTCTATAAAATACTAGAATATAGCTAGAAACTTCTATCTAAGATTGCTACCAAAGAACCATTTACATTTGTCATGTCCTAACAATATTTATAAAAATGGTCCTCTTAAACAGATTCCATTTTGAAAATAGGATCATTCATATTCTTGGGATAAAGTAAAGAATATTTTATAGTTGACGGTGTCCAAGAAAAAAAATAGGGCGTAGAAGTTGATGAAAAGCTGTCTAAGCCATTTTTACCGGCTGTGGCGATTGGTACAGTGTGTCCAACTTAGGTTTATGTGGAACGTAACGCTCTTAAAATCAGTTTATTCCTTGCTTTAATGATTTTACTACCGTAATCAAAAACTAAGGTGAATATTTCATTTAAACATTCCGCGCATGCCGATTCGGTTAAATTGTTTTATTTTTAAGTTGGTACCACTGCTAGTAATATCTGGTAAAAATTTGACGTCTCTAACATCATTAGTATTTAGTTTACGCTTGTTTTGTGAACAAAGAAAAGTTGATTTGGCGATTTTTACAATGTCTGATTTTGTTGAGCAACGAAGTGCGATTAAATTTTGCTTGCGGAATAAAATTTCTTGTGCCGACACGTTCGGAATGCTACAAAAGGCATTTGGCGATGATACCATGTAGTAAAAAAATGTGTATAAGTGGTATAAGGACTTCAAAGAGGGCCGAGAACATGTTGCTGAATTGGAACGCTCTGGACGACCATCAACATCAATTGACGAGCAACACATCAAGAAAGTTAAGGATTTAGTGCTTGAAAATCGACGGTTATCTATTAGAGACCTTGTGGATATGTCAAATATATCATAGGGATCGCTTCAGCTATTTTTAAAATTCATTTGGGCCTCAGAAAAGTGAAATCACGTTTGGTGCCAAAATTTCTCAATTTCATGGAAAAAGAACGACGCAGAGAAGTCTATACAGACATGCTTGCCAACTATCAGGACGTTATAAAACGAATTATTACTGGTGATGAGACTTGGATCTATAAATACGACCCGGAAACAACCGAGCAATCAAGTGAATACAGTGCAAAAAGTGAACGACGGCCACGAAAAACAATGCAAAGTCGTTCAAAAATCAAGGTCATGTTGATTGTTTCTTCGATTATCCTGGTGTAGTGCACTATGAATTCCTTTCACCCGGCCAAACAGTCAATACGGAGTATTATTTGAATGTTATGCGTCGTTTGTGTGAGGCTATTCGGAAGAAAGGGCCAAAATTGTGGCGAGACAACTCTTGGTTTTTGCATCATGATAATGTAACATCTTACCCTGCATTGGTTATTCGAGACTTTTTTGGCCAAAAATTCTACTCATATCATTGCTCAGCCGCCGTATTTGCCTGATTTAGCTCCGTGTGACTTCTGGCTGTTCCCAAAACTCAAAAGACAACATTAAGGACACCGTTTTGAGTCAATTGAACAGATTTAACGTGAATCGTTACGTGCATTGAAGGCCATACCTGAAGACGACTATTTGGCATGCATGAAGAACTGGAAGAAACGTTGACACAAGCGTATTTAATCAGATGGGGGTTATTTTAAAGGGGACGAAATAGATTTTGAAGAATAAATAAAGATTTTTTTATTTTATAACAAAATTTACCTTAGTTTTTGATCACAGTAGTATACTGGGTGTGTATTTACAAGATAAGCTGCACATTAAAAGATTACCTGTTGCTTTACAAATGCAGTATTACGAGAATGTGAATTAGGATCGATGCTTTTTTTTATACCTTTTTCTTGGGGCTTTTATCACTTATTTTCTATGACTTGTGGAATGTATTAACACATTAGCAAAATAATTTATCCTAATTTACTTTAAATTAAAACATACAAAGCGGCAAAATAACTCCTCTAACGTCTTATATGTATGCTTAGGTATACCAGCCCAATTAAAAACTAATTTTGCTTACTAAGTAACAGCAGAAATATTAGGTGTAAATAAAAATAAATTAATTGGTTGAGTAACGTGTTAGTTTCGGTTCGTACCAGGATAATGATTTAAGTCCCCCATCGGGTTTTACTCTGGTCTGTAAAGTGTTAAAGGTGATAGTTTAGTAATTTCGGAGCCCCTAACAACCTGAACGAAATCTGCAAAGTGTAATGATTCATAAAAATATAATTATCGCATATAAGACACTGGATTGTTAAGAATGAGAAACTCAGCATGAGAATTACTTTTTGTACAACGTGCCCTTGGAACATTGGTTGTTTTCAGAAATACTGTTCAATTTTAGAGTGTGCTTCTGGAGGTGGTATGTATTTTTTATTTCTTATACTGATCGCAGAGGTTGGTATGGATGCAAAGTAAAAAATCTTGAATATATCTTTTACTTTAAAACATTAAGAGTTAGTTAGTTGGTAAAATCCCAAAAAATATATTTATTTGACAGTGCATAAAATTTAAAAAAAAAACGCTAAATTTGTCATTACGACAAATTATGTTTGGGCCTTCTATATACACTATTAATTAATTATTAAAAATATTGTTGTTTTCATAATACAGTTTCTTTGAGCAAATTAGAAAAGGCCATTTCTCCTTTTTACCGGGTGTTTAAAATTTATAGGGCAGGTAGATAACTATCAACATTTTTCATAGCCTAATTTTATCTCATTTTTTGTCACCAAGTGGATCTTTGTTGTCTAAATAGCCAGTTTCTTATGGGATTTCGGAATAATATGCCAAATTATTTTCTACGTCAATTGTCCTACCACATACAATTTACAGGTTTTGTTCACAATTTAGAGACAGCCTCCAGGATTTCCTAAAAATGTGTTTTTTTGAACAAAAAAAATATACAAAAGTGTATCTTAAAACATTTTGGTATAGTCGGCATTGCCAAAGTTAACATAATTTTATGCTTGTAATTTATTAAAAGTGCGCGTGCGCCAAATACCTCTGGGGATGCTTGGGTGTTTTAGAGGGTGTTTTTAGAAAGTATTAAAGTTTGAAAATCCCCCATTTTATTATAATAAACAGGAGCGACCACATATTTTATGCTCATATAGGCTGATTTTTGTAAAGATTTTCGTCTTTAATTTGCCTAACGATCCATCCCTCTATTTGGATTTTTGATTTGGGTTTTTATTTTCCGGAAATTTGTCTCCAAACTTTAATTTTTGTTAAAAAAAAATTCGGCGCAAAAATGATCATAGGTGGTTTTGGCATAAATTTTTTTGCTCAAAGTATTTCTCTTAATAAGCCTTACAAGACCGTCTGCGTAAAAATGAGGGGCAACGTATTTTTAATACTCCCACAAACGGTCATAATGCTCCGAAATTTTTCACGCAAAAGGCACTTTTCCTTATAAAAGGTGCAGGAAAAATTTGATTTAACAAAAATTGTTTAGAATCATTCAAGGAATACGCATAATCTTTTTCAGAATTTTTGGACACGTTTCCAGACCCCTGGAAAAATGACCAAATAAAGAAACTTTAAAACTTATGCAAAAATTCGGAAATAATTTACCCATATTCCTGAATGGCACTGAATATTTTTTTTGCAAACTATCTTGTGCTGTGAAAGCGACCATTTTCGAAAGAACGAGGATTTTTATCATTCGGCAGACATGGTCTTCTAGCATTTATTAAGGTAAAGATCCCAAAGACTTTCTGATCTCTATACATTTTTTTCCAAAGCTGACGCTTTTTTCGGTAAAATATTGGTCAATTATTTCTTGATAAATCCTCGTTATGTCGAAAATGGTCGCTTTTACAGAACATGATTTTTTGCACAAAAAGTATTCATTGCCATTCAGGAATATGGGTAATTTTTTTCAGAATTTTTGAATAGGTTTAAAAAATTTTCTATTCGGCTATTTTTCCATATATTCTGGAAAAGATTATCCATATTCCGTGATGATTCTAAACAATTTTTGTTGAATCAAATTTTTCCTGCGCCTTTTATGAGTAAAAACCCTTTTGCGTGAAAAATTTCGGAACATTTAGGCCGTTTGTAGAAATAATAAAAATATATTGCCCCTCATTTTCACGCAGACAGTCTTGTGGGGCTTATTAAAAGGAAGATTTTGAGTAAAAAAAAATATGCCAAAACCTAATCGCGCCGACAATTCATAAAAATCAAAGTTTGGAGACAAATTCCAGAAAATAAAACCTCAATCAAAAATCCAAAAAGAGGGATCGATAGGCAAATTAAAGACAAGAATCATAAAAAAAATTAGCCAAAACGGTTGAACTTTATGAGCTGTGGAGTAATTTGGGTTGCACAGTGTCGAAATATAAAGATATTTAATTTTGCGTCAAAATATCGTGTTACTTTTATAGCTTCCATATATAAAGTAAATAAGTAATTAAAAATAACTGTACAGATAAAATATATTATTAACTTTTAAAATAATACTACAACTTTTGTTTTTTTTTTCTTTTTCTCTGAAGAACCCAAGCCACCCCCCAAAAATTTTTGGCGCCCTCCACTATTTTACATTTAATAAATTACAAGCATAAAATTTGGTCCATCTTTTGGCAATAGCAACTATAACAAAATGTTTAAGATGCACTTCTGTATATTCTTTTCTGTTCTAAAAAAACTATATTTTTAATAAATGCGGCAGTCTCTGTATCGTGAACAAAACCCTGTATATATTATTCAAAAATCCCGCAAGAAACTGGTTATTTAGACAAAAAAAAAATCCGTTCGGTGACCAAAAATAGGATGAAACTAGGGTATAAATAATGTTGATAGTTTTATCTACTCCCACACCCTGTGCAAAATTTTATTAAAATCCGCATTGATGTACCAATATTGTCGAAAAATACCCAAAAATGTCCGTTTATTAACGATAAAGGCGTTTTTACAGTTTTGTTTTGTGAGTTTGAGAACATGCAGAGATTTTTATCAAGAATATTTTTTGAGAACTAGACATAAGAAAGTTTTCCATATGGATCACCAATTATGCCGGTCACTGTATATTGTGTAGTGTTGTAACTAATGTTACTTAATTTCCAATTTAAACTGATCTAACGGCCACATTGGTTGCTAACTTTTACTAATAATAATCTATATTAGTACCACGCCAGTCTTACTTTAACTTCAAATATGTCTGGTACGTAGCGAAACCTCATCCTATCGCCATATATGATATGGCAATTGCTTTTCAGTATGCACCAGATGTTCCGATTAGTCGGAGAAAAAAACTGTACCTACTTCCGCAATATTTTTATTTAGACAAAGGAATTCTGTTTTGATCGCGTATTATAATCGTATAATATATCAATAAAGTCGTTAACTTTTGTCATAAAAAACCATACTTATTTCGTATCATTAGTATGAAATAAAATACGAGTACGCATATTGTTATTTTTACGGTCGACGAACAAATCAGGCTTGCGCTTTATGGCGGAAATGGTTAAACGTAAAGCAGGGTTGAGATGATTAAATCAGTTGTTTTAAATCATGATTTTTATAAATCTGATTATTTTTAAATATAATCATGAATAGTTTTTAAAAATTGTGATATATTTAGACACTTAAATATGCATCTATTTATAAAAATAAATAAAATCTAGATGCATTTTTATGGTAATATTTATTAAGCAATTATATTTATTTATTGTATAGGATCCAATATACAGGGTGTTTCTAAAAGGTGGAATGCAACCACAAAATCCTAAGACAAAAATATGACGATCTAAGCGAACTTGTCCTAGTCCAAAAGTAGATGTTTTCGGAGAAACAAAGTGTCAAACAATGAGCTGTTAGTTTAACTGGAGAAAGCATCGATTTGGCATAAGCGTGCCATCATAAACTTCTAAGGTTCTGCCTAGCGACGAATGAACCTCTGTACTCGAAACAATAAAATCCACCAAAACCCGTGAAAATTGTCACTACAGATACTATTTTTTCGTAAAGCGTGGATGCCAAGTATCTTTCGGTTTCATTTACTTAATAGTAAATTATGATTAAATTTTACTTAATTTGTTCCTAAAATTACATCAAAATAAGTTCTACTATTGTATTTTAAACTGTGAATAATATTTGTTATATTTATTACTATAAAGTATAACACAGAAAAGTAATGATGTCAAAATACTATTTTCTTTTTGGATAGCTACTAATAAAGGCGCGACAACGTGACAACAGCGGATTTTTCGTAGAAGGGTACCAAAGGTAATACTAGTACGGATAAGATAAACCATTCAATGCTATATTTTTGATACCCCTAATGGACTTTGGCTAACGCGAGCCGATGTCCATCGAGAGATTTTCGCGCTATGCATTTCAATCCTTGAACGAAAGTTAAACAGTGTTGCCGGCAGGCCTTTACTATTGGCGTGATGAAACGCGACTAGAAAATACACAACCCGTTTAGCCACCCGCTTTCGCTACTTCGTATTCCGAATAAGGTACAAGCGACAGACATTGGCAACGTCGCACATGGTTTCGTACCTCGTTTCGCTGGGGCAGGGGTTACCGACTTAATTTTATTCGCATTTACGGAAGCATTGATATCTCCGAACTGATTCAGAGCGCCCCATTTAAATGAACCATCTATCCGTAGTAGTATTATCTTTGGTAAGTACTTTTAATAAATTAAAATGGTAAGGCAGTGCCAAGTGGGTAAAGTGACGGATATGATTCCTGGATTATCATTTTACAAGTAAGTACAAACTATGCTTGTACCATTCTATCACCAATAATAAACAAGAACATGGTGGCCGCAGCTCTCGATTACGTTTATGAATGAAATGCTTTCTCTATCTATGATGTTAGGTCATTGGTGTCAAACATTCAGTTTGGTTTTAGTTTTTCATAAATAATTTTGTTAATATTTCGTATATTGTCAGAATATTTGACAAGGGGGGTTTTTTGGGGCGAATAATAAAAATCTCATATCGATTTAATTGTAAAATTTAGAGTGCGCCAACTGCGTTATATTGCACATATTTAAAACGAAATAATTTTGTTGAGCCACTCTGTATTTAACTGGATTTAAAGAAAATCTTTGGCCAGTAGATACCAATAATGAATTAAGGAGACGTATATTGGAATTGTCGCTTTAAGAAATAATCACAAAATGCTCCAAACAGATTTCAATTTTTTTTTTTGAGGTATTACTCTTTGTATACAAATGGGGAAATTTTGAACATTTGTTAAAAGTATTTTTAATACGGGTGCTCAAAAACTCAGCTCATACCCAGTATACCTTTATTTGGTAAAAAAAGGGAAAATAAGAATTTTTATTCAACATTTAGTGGCATTTTAAATTAACGCATTCGTTTCAGATTGCGTCCAATTATTACAATGGTTTAGACTAGCCGTACACAAAGTGAATTTTCTAAATCCAAATATCCCAAAAATGACCGCTCAAATAAACTCTTTACATACCTTTTTAAGAGAGTTCCTCAAAAAGTATTTTGTTTGAAATGTGTGCAAGTACAAGGCACCGCAGGTGGCGCCCTTAAAAAGTTCCAATAAAAATAAAAGCTGCTTTTAATTTTTAACCCCATAACCCCCAGTCGAATATTGTGACAATACACCAATTATTAACAAAATTATTTATAAAAAACCAAAACCAAATTGAACTTTTGACACTTTGTATCTCCAAATTCATCCATTTTTAGATCGAAGTAAGTTCGGTTAGATCGACAAATTTTTTGCTTCAGGAATTTGTGGTAGCATTTTTTTCCGCACGTTTTAAAGATACCCTATATGCTAAAAAGTGAAATGGGGTTAGAGCTTCAACATAACGTTTTTTTTAATATTTAATATTTAGTAAATATTGATTCAAGCTTCTTTCTTCTTTAAAGGTGTCAAAAATATCCATTAACTTTTTCCATGTTATGGCAGCTCGAGGTAAAAATGCACCTTTGTGTGGTATTGCGTCAAGGCTATAGAAATTGGTTTTAATATATTTTTCCCACTGACCATGTTGGCCGCATTATCTGTCACAACACTGGTACTTTGCAGGTATATTTATTTATGCCTTTATTTATTCAGTTAATGGAAAATTTGGTATGATAATCAGCTGTACGGCAATGACCGGATATATTCTGTGCTTTCTAGAGGAACATATTTCCATCTTCTGCTGTTAAAACGACGCAAATTGGCTCGTTATATATATAGACCATCCATCCAAGGACATGTAGAAAACTTGTTAAAACATTTAGATTTTTTGCTTTAAGTATTTCATTCAGAAGGGTTGATGATAACTAAAATATAGGTGGCGGAACGTAACCAGGTCCTAGCATTTCTATGGCCTTTTGATTTTCCCTATTTTATATCGCTCTAACAGCTTAAACACCTTTAATTATTTGTCTATACAATCTTTTCTTTTATCTACTTCAGTTCATTCAACGAAAGAGCCCGAATGTCCGCTACTTTCACTACCTTCACTTTCACTCTGGCTTGGATAATTTCTTTCTGACTAGTTCCAGGCTGGGACTAATAATCACTTTAAAGATCACTGACATCACTAGTTTTACTTTTGCAGGTTTCCCAGTAACTTTTCAGTATATCGACTAGGTAGAGCATGCAATTTTTTACGACAGTTTTTACACACTACTCTGCAACCTAATTTTCAAACCAATTTCTCTTTTATAAAATGTTACCAAATATAATTCCCTCTGCCCCGGTTGACACTCTATTTCCAAAATCGTTCTATACCATTATGACGGTGCCAATCTATAACGTAGTATGATTTATATAGCTAGAATACACGTATGTTCACTTCAAATTATATCGCGATACCGAGTAGGTAAGGTAGGTCAACTAAGTTTGAAGTCGGGATCGTTAAAAAAATGAAGTGTTGAAAATATCTGAAAGCGAATAATGGATTATATTAAAGTAACCAAAACATTGAAATCTTGTTTTCTGAAACATTGTAATGTCACGTTGTTATCTTAGAAATAGCATGGAGGTAAATTATTTTTAATGAATATTCATTTTGTATCGCTGTATAATTTGGAGAAGAATAAGGCACGTAATGTAACTTCATATACAAAGAAAACAGTAAAAATTCTAAAAAATTAATTACACGCGACAACAAGACACAAGTTGTGCAACTTGATTAAGAGGCATATTTTCATTGATATCATCCACACCTTAAATATTGTTTTCAGCATCAATGCCGTCTTCATGAGAGTGCAATTAAACTTCTTCTAAAGCAAGTAATAGCCAGCAAGCAATAATCGGTGACTCCACGAGATTAAGATCTTATTATTCGTAATCGTAATAATATACGTACTTTTTCGGAAATTATTTTTATAGTATGAAATTTGTACCTCACAACAGTATAAGAAACATATAGAAACCCTTGTTCGATGGTTTAAAACGCATTCTTATTTTTTTTTTCGATATTTTCAAAATTTTCAATATTTTCGAGACACTTTCGGAAATTTCCAATATTTCCATTTCCATGAAAATATTTCCTTTTATAACACTACTCGACACGCATGGTACCTATTACTTTAGGTGGGAATATTGGTTCATATTTCGCTATTCTTGACGGATTTAGGTTTTATACAAGCTTTTGTCAGCCGTCGTAAAGAAGTAAAATTAAGTCCTCATATATTGTGTTATTGTTTTTTTATAACTTTAAATTAACTATTTATAATAAAACCTTCTGAAAAATCCTATCTATATGATTAAGTGGCAGCAACAATAATAATAGAAGACAAAGGAGTGGCAGATTCAAGTTACACGCAACACGCAACCCATTTTAATATGTGCTCAGTTTAGTTTATCTATGATAATAAAGGTGTAGATAATAAATTAAAGAAAATATAAATAAAATAGAAAGGACCTTGAAATAATAAAATGTAGGTATTAAAGACATTTAAATCTTAAGATTGATTTGTTTAAACGAACTAAATGTTTACTAAATACCATTATCTTATAATCAAATTTATTTAGAATTTAGTAGCAGATATATGTGTTTGTTTTTCTTTCTTTTCTCGTAACCTAAAGCCTATGTAATGTTGAATTTAGAATAATAAAAATACTTAAAATTTTCAAAAATTTACTATTTTAAATTTATTGTTCCAAGTGAAGTCTTAGTAAAAGCATAAAATATTTTTAGGCGATATAAATAGTACTTATTGAATTCTTTAAGATTTACAATATTAAGTACAATTCTAATTGTAAACATTAAGGTTAGTAGTTACATGATAAACAGTTAAACGGTTGCTGAAATTAATTCCTTGAAATAATAATTTCTGTAAAGAAAATATAGAAGTAATCACTGCAGTGGTCCTTATAAAAGTCGTGATTCGTACATATAAGTCAGTGGATGCGATATTAGATGTCGGCGATAGTTGTTAATGATTAAAACCTTATTTCATCATAAAATTAATAATTTATATAATATTTTGCAACCATTAGCGACTCGTGACGCTTCGAGACTCAAATAGTTAGTATCCAGTTTATGCAAGCATCTTGACGAAGGTTGTGTGAAACAGTGAACCGTAAACTCCAAAAGTGCCAGCTTTAAAAAACTTGCTTGTTACATTTGCTGCATTAAAAATCTTACTAAATGTATTTACCTATACGGATTCAGTAATGTATTTTTAATTCTTATGGGTTATGGTGGCGAACTGTTGTAGTGGCAGCGTACCAGCCCCTAATTTAATATTTACAAATAAAGCACTGGTTTGAGTTGAGTTAAGCCTCTCAGCCGTGAAGACCCGGGTTCGGTTTCCGCACTGTCCATTGCACTTGGTCATAGCTCGTCACCTCACAGAAGGCAATGGCAAACCACTGTGTAGTATTTTTGCCTAGTAAACCCTCTAACATGTCCCTCGGAAGGCACGATAAGTCGGTAGTACCGCATACCTGTGTAAAAATTGGTACGCAGCACAGATATGGCATTAGAAAAATCATCTAGTGTGGATATTAATGGGACAGCGAATTTTATTTTTTCTATTAAACCTTATTCTCACGTCAGATCCATCCATAATAGTAAATCTTCTTGAAACATGTGCCTTGGACTGAGATAGGTTAACAAATGAAATCGATCTTACTTTTAGATTATCTCGAAGAACAAGTAAATAAGTTGTGTATATAAAAATGCGTAAATACCATACCGCCAAAAGATAAAGAAATATCACATATTAACCAATTAATTAAAGGTCTTGTAAATTGCAATCACTATCTTGGTATCCAGTGGCGTACCCAGGGGGGCAAGGGGGCATTTGCTCCCCCAAGAACTTAAGAAAACATTATTTTCAAGACCTGAGCCGTAGCTAGCGAGGGGAGACTCCCCATTTGCCATTTAAGAGGGCGCCGAGTCCTTGTTCTTTTAACGATTTCATGGCAAAAATTTGGCATGGCATCCCAAAATTTTTTGGTTTCGCCGGACTGGCCTCAGGCGAGCATGGCTTGCCCCTCCCAAAACTTTTTTCTGGGTACGCCACTGTTGGTATCTACTATTAAGTAGTTTGTTATTCAGAAATAGTGTACACTATTTTACTCTTTTTTTACGTAAGCGGTCTTATGGAAGCTGTATTTTAGAACTAGGTGTTTGCAAAAAATGTAAAATAGTGTAAACTATTTTTGAATAACAAACATCTTTTAATAATAAAGCGGGTGTCCCAGTATGTTAACCATATACTGGGACTTTTACTCTACACTACATTTTTTCGGAATCTGTGAAATGTTATTTACATTTATTGATATGCATCGTGCTGCGTACCGATTTAAGTATTTTTTAATGTTAAGTTGATGATGGTAATATAATCTTCCATCAGCGAATCCAATTAAAAAAATAACGAATATTCACAAATCATCATCGAGACTTTAATTAACGTGCGCAAATAGAAGTTGGTTTTTCTCTTTTACATGTTGTCAGTCGAATAATAACAATATACAAATATATTGTTTATAAAAGTATTACCCTAAGAAGGACGCAAAGCATTGTGGTGGTTTTTTAAATGTGGTTTCATTCTTAAAGCTCTTTAATTTCTATGGCATACATGTTGATTAATCTCCGCAAAATTGTTCTAAGTTAAGTTTTGCTGTAGTGAGGTTAAGCAAAGGTTATTAAATCATACCTCCTTAAAATATTGCCTGTCTCTTAAATATTTTTATAAGCTTTTAACGCCAACTTTAACAAATTCCAGAGTATCTATGATTATTTTAACGTTGTGACGCATGTCTTTGACTGCATAAAATATTTTGTTGGCACAGTTACTTTTATTATTTTTCTTAAAAATAAAATCCTTCTGATGATGGTACAGTGTTTAAAATTCAAGACAACAATCCACAATTTCGTCGTTGTTTTAAGAACATTATAAGACAACTTCGTTACTTTTTAGAGTCAATGTTTTTATTTCCAGCTTATTTTTTTGTCTTGCCATTTCTTTGGAGCAGTAATTGTGTATACGTGTTTTTTTTCAATTCCTGTAGGGCTCAGAATTTGGATCGTTGGTTTAGGTATTTAAATAAAATATATTTTTAATATATCCCCAATTTGAGGCTCTTTTGGAAATTTTATTTTCACTCTTTACAGTTTCTTTATACATTAACAATAAAATGGAATATATTTTGTAGTTCTTGTTTTTAAAATGAAATATTTTTACGTAATTTAAAGTAATTTTTAAATAACTTAAAATTATATTTTTTTTGCAAAAAAAAGTTTCCGGGGTGCTTCAATACCTAAACTTTTTAGAGGAGTGATAACTTAGAAAAGAATTAATACTTTTCAAACTTCCACAATTTTGGAAGTTTGAAAAGTATTAATTCTCTCTATATAATGGACTTCCACCAAGTAAAAGCCGACTCAATACAAGTTAAACTTTTTAGCTTGGGACAGTCTGCGAAGGTTTAATGCCTAAGTAGAGATCGAACGCTGTAAGAACAACACCGATACGTCACGGTCTCATATGGCAAACCCGTATAAAACCGTGACGTGTCGGTGTTGTTCTAACAGCGTTCGATCGATCGAACGCTGTAAGAACAACACCGATACGTCACGGTCTCATATGGCAAACCCGTATAAAACCGTGACGTATCGGTGTTGATCTAACAGCGTTCGATCTCTACTTATTTTTTTTGGGTGTTAAGTAATGTAAAAGGCAGTTTATTAACAGAACTAGAATGATTCTGTATGAATTGTTAAAATTTAGCCAATTTATTAAAAAAAAAAAAATAGAAATAAACATGTTTTTGTCAGGTAGGTATAGGAAAATATTATTAAACTCACACTGTTAAACCGACTTTATTTGGGCACTTGCAAATGTGCTTCATGTTTTTAAGCAACTTATTTTTTTATCACAACTTACAATCATATAAAGTTGTTATGTTGGATTTTCTGTAGCAAAAAAAGTTAGTTAGTTGTTAAACTTCTACGAATATGGTACGACTTAAGCAGCTTCAAAACTGCTGACAGCACATTTGTTTCATGGAATTTTTAGCATTAATGTTATTTATTTTAAATCCCATCTCTAGGCTGAAACCACAAAGGTAACAATTTATTTAGAGCACACATGCCAAGCACTGAAGGATTTATTTGACATAAAATACACCACAAATTATGGTACAGTAAATATTTGTTACTAAAAGTGACATTTTAAATAATTTAGGTATAAAAACGAAATATTGCAAATAAATTTTTGGGAATACCTTTGTTTTAATTATAATTTTTTTAATATCAGGATTTTCCAGTAAAATGTTTGATCTGTAATTTTGTGTTTATTTGACGTTTCTGCAAAATGTATATTTTGTAGATTCACTGAAAACTATATATAATTTAAGTGTTTACGTCTTGGAAGAGGTGTTTAACCATTTTTTTTGTAACAGAGAGATAAAAGGGAGAAAATAAGGAGACGAGTTAAACAAATATTCTTTTCGGGGAATTTAATTTCTATATATTTTTTTCTATATCAATTATCAAAGATGGTACAGTTGTCATAGAAATAAAACTTCCCTACAATTTTAACTATAAATTTATAAAATTAGGTATAAAACTAAGTATTTTTTTTCTATGTTTTTCATTTGGTGTCACTTAGTATCTATCGTCTGAAAACTGCTGACCCTTTACTATTATAGAATTCCATACATTTTTCAGATCTTAGTATTTTTTCAAGGGTACCGTCTTATTTTGTAAATCTGCCAAGTTCTGCCCTTCGGTATCGATGATTCCCAATAGTGTTGCGGAACTCTATCTTTTTTGTCCATACAGGGCGGAGGTTACTAAGGTATAGAAAAAATATATATTTAAATTTCATGGTTTTTATAGTAGAACAGAGAACAGGTTGTCCCTAGAGAAATATTGTGGGATTTTTTTCTCTTAATTTTACCTTAATTTTTCTTTTATTGACTGATACAAAACAACCAGATACATGGTTACCCCGCACATGCGCGCAGCCGCGCAGCAATTTGGAACGGGTGAGAACTGCTCATTTCGGCCTCTTGCGACTCCCCTATAAATATTACGTCACAAAAGCTGGATCCTCCCTATAAATAGCCCCTTTCGACTAAATCGAAATGGCTACCCAGATAGCACAATTTGCTTTAAAAGTGCTTAAGAAGTACTCTTGTTTTGAACGAAAATGCTTAAAAAGTACTTGTTTAAAGCGCTTTTTAACCACTTCGGCGTCCCTCCGGCCGACAAAAAAACGACGATAGTTAAAAAGCACTCCCAATCAGTACTTCTAAAGCGCTTTCTGTAAGTAATTCACAAGCAATTTATATTAATGCTTTTAAAGCACTTCAATCATATGCCTCGAAAGCATGTAATTAAGTGCTTCTAGAGCGCTTATGAATTGTCACTGTTTAGCACTTCTTAAATGATAACTTAAAGTATACTGCTCAACCAATGTATGTAGCCACCCAAGTTAATTTGGTCATATTTAATATATTGTAACTTTACTATAAATAAACAATTAAAAAACAGTAAATTAAGGGGTAAGACGACATCACTGAATAGGCAATGTCAAAGACTCAAAATTGACCTCTTAAGATTAGTGTGTCAAAGTCCAATAACTTCTTTATTAAGAGAATAACAAAAAATTGTTTAATACTAGTTGTAGAAATTGATCAAGACTACCAAAGTATTCAAAATATTACAGGGTACTTCAAAAAGTCATGACGCGCAACAATACATTTTTTTAAATGTATATAATTTTGATATTTTGGTTGTAATCTTATTTATAAACAATTTTTTCAAGTTTTAAATTTTTGATAGTTTCTGAGATATAACTCTTTGAAAAGTGATATTTCTAACACTCTGAATGTCTCTAGCATCTAAACGGCTGAAGCTAAAGCGAAAAGGTTTGCACTTTCTAATCTTAATTTTTTAAGACCTGTCCAATAATGGTACAAATGACACTTGGTGTACCATTAGTGGCACGATGGTAACTATGATGATTAGTACTATTGGGTAAGTCTTCAAAAACTAAATCTAGCTTCAGCCATCTAGATTCTAGAGGGCCTTTCAAAGTGTGAAAAATGTCACTTTTCTAAGTGAATCTTGGAAACTATTAAAAATTAGAATCAAGTATGAATTCAAAAAAATGCTTATAATTAAGATTACATTAACAAAAATATAGTGTATATAGTATGCCCATATTGTATAGTTGATAGAGGCAAAATAAATATCTCAATTAGGCTGTAATTAGGGGATAAACATAACTTAATATTTCTAAAAACATGACAAGGCAATAAGTTGGGTTACCTAATACCTAAAATAATAATGAATTAAAAATGAAGCATAACAATAAAACTGTTAAGTAGTCTACCTACACTCTAAAGTAGCTTAAATTTTAGTAGCGTTACGAAGTAGTAATAATGACCAAATAAATTAGGTGGCTTACATGTAATTGTTGAGCAGCAAAGGGATACAAAAAAAACAATTTAATATTAGCCTTCTATTTTCCAAATAGGATAAACAATATTCGCTTAGTTTGACTTCATCCTCAAAGTTTGTCTTCACCCTCAAAAACTGGCTTCACTGCTTCGTTGCTGTGGGTCTAATAAAAAAAAATACATGAATTAAACAAGGGCAGTCTCATAGTCAAGAAAACCGCCCCCATATTCTGTAACACAATGGAAAGAAAATGTCTTTCTATTTTATGTTTTGTCACCTTTTATTACTTGTTACTGAATAGAGAGGAAGAGGGAAAGAAAGGAATTTCCTCTCTAATACTTACAGAATATGGGGGCAGATTCTAATCAAAATAAGACCGCAAGTATTTTCAACTAATATAGAAAACGTGATGTCAGTGCATCACAAATTTTCCAAAGTAAAGTCCAGAATAAAGAAACCTTAATAAGTGCGTGAAAAAGTTAATTTTACCGAACTTTTGAGTGAAAAATACTTTTGGCGATGTTTTGATAAGCAACTCGGTAGATATTCCTCTACGCATAATTATGTATAAAAATGTTATTTTAATGGAACAATAGATAAACTTAGAAGTCACGGAAAGAAGATCTAGGGCTATTATTACTTCTTACCGTATTTTCTGGTCTCTTTCCTCGCCCGCCTTCTCGGTCGATAGAATTTCTTAGGAAATGTTTTGTGATTTGTTCAACTTCGTTGATCGTTGCGTTTTTTGAGAGAGGATTTCTTCTTACAGCAACTAAAATAGGAAAACACCATGGTTCAAAATCATCCTAACTAACCTAATTAACCCAAACCTAACCTAACTAACCTAAACTTTACTATTAAAAAGGGGGGCTATGATAAAATTATTTTCATACACGGCGTCTCTATAAATGGACCCCCTCTAACTTTTTTACTGGTCCTTGTGGAAAAAAATGCTCTATGTAAAAATTGTAGTGTTTCAAACAGAAAGTTTAATTTTCATATAGAGGATTTAAACCTAAAATAAGAAAATGAAAACTGTTTTGCTCCAGCTTAAACAGTTTAGATGCCAAAGCGTTCCAAATATAAAAAATGTAATTTTCGCCTTTCTGAGACACCCTGAATACAAAAAAAAACTATATAACTTATATATTGAGTATTTTTTCTACAGAGTCAAGTAAAGCAGAAGTTAGAGGGAGTCCATTTATAGTGTGACACCCTGTACAACTAAAAACCAACTTCTAAAAATTTTTATACATAAAAATCACGATATACATGCATAAAAATAGTATTGAAGTAAATGTTAGGAAACTACTGGTACCTAAAATATTTTATTCTAATAAGGTTCAGCCAAACTGAATAAAAGGCAATCAAAAAGTGAAATTACTTACCAAGTATTAACTTTAAAACGTTTTTTAAGGCGGAGAACTCTTCCTTGTGGTTTCTTCCAGTTCAATTATAAATTATTGGTCATAATGGCTGATAGAATACGCCGGGTTGTATCGACCGCATCTTTTCCACCAACTGTTTTTATAAACAAGCACTAGAAGAAATTAGGTACATATTAAAACTATGTATTCCACAACTTTAGGAACAAAATTGAACAAAATACTCACGGTAGATCGACAAAGGTTAGGTTAGGTTCCGGCTAACAACATTACGATGGACCAATAAGAGTTCGAGATCGAGACGCGCACTTTTTGTGACTGTTTTCAGTTTTCAATTAATTATCAGTAGGGGAAAAGCTTTTTTTCACAATACAAGATTTATGAAAAAGACGAAGATTGCTTTTACAATAAATTCAGTACACTGTACTTGCACTGTACTAACAGCTGAAATAGGAACAGGTTTATTCGGCCCGATTCGGATGTGCTGTCAGCCAATCAAAACAAAGCATCATAATTGGGTCAGGGCTTCCTATGGCGGGAGGTTTGAAACAGAAACATATCTCTTTCGAAAGTCTTACAGTGCCGAAATTAAGCAGTACTAAAGCGCTTAAGAAACGCAGATTTTACAGAAATACAATATGTGTGAAATTGGGCCTTTTAGGCATTTTAAGCACTAGGGCTAAATGCAAAAATCGATCGCATTAAGCACTTGTTACGCTGGAACAAAAGATCTTTATGTGCGCTTCGTAAGTCTTCTAGCGTATATTTTTCAGTGTTTAATTTCTGACTGGCGGCCGTAACATTTTTAGCAGTTTGTTAGCAAAGTGTGCTATCTGGGTATTTATAGAGGGGGGCGATAATGTATACATCAAAATACTTATATCTGTACACACTTAATACAAATAACTCTCCATCGTGACAGAAAAATACAATTGAAAAATCAAGAAAAAAAAATTAGGAAAGAATTGTTTTATGAACTGCGAACGTCGCGTTTTCTTAGACCATCCGTCCCCTCTTGTCACATCTGGTCACACTAAGCGATACCTTCCCCTTCTTATGAAAACGCGTTTTATGAACGCCCCCTGGTATTAATTTAATTTTTAGTGCTTTGTCAAGAGCCTTTCGTAAGCGGACATCCTTGGTGCACTGACTGATCCTCCGAAGGCAGCCAAAGTCAAATGCCAACAAAAGAAAACACATTTTTTTTTTTGCTTTTGCTTTTACTAAGATGTAAAACTTTTTAAGAACTAACACAAAGAGTTAAACATACTCCAAAAAACAACATCAGCAGCTAGTCAATTAATAATACACTTTATTCCGAGTTCCGCAATAATAAAATTTTTAGTAATAAGGATATTCTTGGTAACTAAATGGTATATTTTATTAATGTAAATATGAAAATCTGTCGAATTACAATCACTTCTTTAAGAATAGAATATATTAAATTTTAATTGTTTGAGAGATTCTAGTTGACGTAGGGTTTATTTGAATTATTTTAACTGCATTTTAATTCAAATTGCATTTTTTAGAAGATAATATGGTAATAATTTGAAAATAAATAAACAAAATAATGATTTCTAGTTGAATTTTAACAAGAATAGGTCATTTGGAAGGTCATAAGCGCATTGCTTCTTTGTAATGTAATTATGATTATACCATAACGTTTTTAATATTTGAGAGCAACACATGTTTCGAATACTGTATTAATGTTAATATGTATTTTATTGCCAAGGTCATAAATATTTACCCATTTATTAACAATATACTACGTATGACAAATTTGTAGATTATTGAAAGATACGTCAGAGTAAATTAATTAGGAGAGTTTTAAATTATTCTATAATTTTTAAAAATTATACATTTTCGGAATATAAAAAATCCAGACAACTTTTATTCTCTGATTCTTTTTCAATTAAATGTAGCATACCGACGTACATATATATGTAGATGTAGATACTGTCTTTATTTGAATATACATATTTTGAATTCCACTCGATAATAAATTTTATAGTTTCCTTTAACAGAAATATTAATCTTTTTGTAAATATGGGATATCGGGTATTAGGCGTATCTTATTCTCGAGAAGGCTTTGAAATTGATCCGTTATGATGATGTTTCTATTATTTCGGTAATCATGCGTTTAAGAAAAACTGTGGTTTAACTGTTAATTGTAAATTTGCTAAAAAGTATAAGTTACATTTTGTTATTCTAGGCTTGTAACAATATACACTATGAACCAAATTATATCGTGGCTACTATTTAGTTAATCATTTAAAGTTTTAAAATTCTTACGAGAACATTATAGTAATGTTGCAATTTTTATGTATCAAGATCTTTTTGTACTGTTGTAAAATTATTGTAATGTCTATAATATTAAGGAAAATACAAAAATTAATCATGCATTAAATTTTATAATTTTAATTTGAATGAAAATTGGTTTAAATTCTTTAATTCTAAGTATCAAAAAAAGCTATACTTGTTAAAAAGATTCTTGTTTAAGAAAATATTAAGTTATAAGGTACTAAATAAAAAAATTGGGTAACTAGAGGTCAAATTAATACTAAGAAAACCAGAAATAAATTATATCGAAAACGTGATTATAATGAAGGAAAAAAATACAAATAAAATTTTTAAGTAGATTTCTACTTAAATTTTTGGATAATGTATAATACAGGAATAATTTATTGGGTAAGATTTAGTATAATTATCTTAGGTCTAATATTTATAAAAGCACTGATCCTTCTTAAGTTTAAAAGATCCTAGAATTTTAAACTGGAATTAAAAAGACTAACATTAAAATAATCAGTTTAGACAACTAAATCGAACTAACCCAACTAGCAAATGTATTTTATAATTTTAATTTTCTACAACTTTTTGTTTTATTATTGTTTTATTAATGCTTTCAAGATGTTAATTAATTATATTACAGTTGTGGATAACACTATATGGTTGTCTGCAGCTGAAATGTTTTATTATTTAATCATTAAAACGTTTCTGCTACAATATTAAAAAATATCTAATAAAGCAGTTTTAAAATAATTATAAATATACTTTCATGACTAACAATAAGATATAAAACAACTTAGTCTACAAAACTAAATTGTTTTATAACGCCTTTGTAAGATTCTTTTGAAGCATATTAATACCGTTATAAAAACTTATAAAAATTATTTTATTGTATTAGTTGGTCATCTTTTAAAATACTTTTTCTAAAGTAGTATTTAGGACTATTTTGTTTTTTGGAGTAAATTGTTGCTCCAGCGCTTGCCATATAATTATTATATAGAGATGCAGTCAGCTATAGATTGGAAACAGGAACAAAATGATTACATAATTAAATTGTTTTTCTTTAAATATAATTATTGCGGCTACCTACGCAATAATACACATTTGCTATAATATATTTATTGCATTAAATGTGTGGTTATGTTTCCTTATATTTATAAATGGGCTTTGTTTTTTATAAAAATATTTATAGCGATTGATAGTGCAAAAGCAGAAATTTAAAATGTCGGATATGGGACAATGAAAAAAAAAATAATAATAAAAATATGATGGTTTTCGTAGAAGATTGAAAATTTGTTATAAAAATATTATAAATAGTATCTAATAGTAAAACAGTGGTATTAGCACTAAAACACAGCAGGGAGGGGAAAAAAAGAACAGCACAAAAACAATAAATTTTAAAAAAATCTCAGATCATAGGCACTTTTTTTAATATTCACATTCAGCACTAAGAGCTCTATTTCAGAATGTTAACACAAGGATCCCTAACATAATTCCGCAAGATCCTAGGACGCGTTAAAATAATCAGATGATCGTCATGACAAAAGTTGGAGATGAAAGTAATTAGGTACATTTGCTTTAAGAATGCCCGTGACACAACAAAATTTTGCCTATGCACTGACCTGCCTAAGACTTTTAACTCAAGGAATTTCATTGTTTTAAATTTTATAAAAGTAACCTTGTAATTTAATTATCGTAAAATGCTTGCTACTAACACAAAAGTATTTTATAGAAGGCAGCCATTTTGAATGTCTATGCACTAGTTTGTAACTCTAATACATACATGTAAAGTTACAACAATTATCATATTTTTGTTGTTAATGACAGTTAAAAACGTGCTAACTTAAAAATTTATCATAATTAAAATAATCTGACATAAGTATGTTTCCAAAATGACTTCAATTCAAAAGGTGGATTTAATAACAAAAATAGTTTTTTTTAGAAATCATCGGTAAACAGAAAGCGCGCTTAAAATTTGTTGAAAACATGATATATAATTCTCAGTAAAATTTCCTTCGCACTAAAAATTTTAGTCTTCACGGGAGATGAGGGTAAACGAAGATCCATATTAGGTCTGTTTGTTATCCAGAAATAGAGTATTCTATTTTACACTTTTTTGTCAATAAACCGTTTGTTATCGTCAGTGTAATTTAGAACTAGGTGTTTGGCTGAATTCTGGTGTAAATTAGTTTTCACTTAATAACGCTAACTCTCGAAGTAGTGAAGTTAGATGCATGTTTACCACAAGACTTAAAGTTGTTTGTTTATAATCATAACCATAAAGCCATTTTTAATTCCTGAAATAAGTCTAAAACGCGTTTGGTATAAAAATCAAATCGGAACTTATTTACTCTTATTTTCACTTTTTAGTCCTACACTTACCTACTCTGTCCTACTCTAAACTTGATAACAAACATACCTATTACTTATTATTTCATCCAATAAGTATGGCTCCTTTTGTGTATTTTTGTAGATGTTTTTCCTTGTCATAGTAGAGCATTTCGTTTTGATTCAAAGATATTTGTGGCGACTTTAAAAATATGTTTAAAAAACCCATTTATTTTATTACTGTGTTACCGTTCAGCAGTCGCGGTGGAAGGGTGTTATACCCACTCACTTTAAACCTAACCTACCTACCGTTCAGCATGTTTTTCTTAAAAAGTCTGTCATAAGAAATCTTAGCAAATAGTTATTTAGTGCTATTAAAAGAAGCTTTAATAAAACAGTTTTATAATGCCGTTTCTAAATATTCTTAGGGTTAACCGAAATGTTTATATAAATATTTTTTAACTATTTCAATAACCATTACAAAATATTTATGGTGACCGAAGTATTTTATAGAATGGTGCCGATTTTGCATTTATAAGTGGTGCAAAAACATTATAAAAATGTTTCCGAGAGAAATAATGTTCTATAAAATTTGTGTCGGAAACATTTCTAGGACTTTTATATAACACTAAATTGCTAGTTGGGAAGTAATAAGATATGGCTAATAAGTTAAATAAATATTTTTTAACATTACCCCCATGGAATGTGATTTACTTCCGAAAACCTACAGCTCAACGTCAGTGGTTTTAAACCCTACTACTACTTACGCTTCTTCAAGTTAAAAACACTATATAGAGCTTAAAAAACTTTAAGTGAGGATGGAATTACTAACGGTTTGTTTATTGATATGGTATGTGCCAATATATGTGGGTTTAACTCCAGTGTAAACAAACTCATATTACCATCACCTGCAGTTATGTAACAGCCACATCATACTGTTTCTAACCGAAACTCTAAACTCCAAAACTTATGTGTTTACGTTCCATTAGATCCTTTTCCAAATTCAATCCAAAAATCTACCATACATCAATAACTGCTTCTCCTTGATCGCTTGGATCACGGCCTAATTACTGTTCCATGCTCTGCACATATTGAAGTTACAGAATGGATACCGCCACATACTATCTGACATTAAAATTTTGATGATCACTGAGAAATTTCTTTGCCACTTGCCCTTAGGATCCTATATGCTTTTCTTATGATCTCTCCAAAATATGTTAACAGATTACCATATGAATTTAACTGTGTAGGAAGTCATCTGTTTGCTAATCTGAAAGTAACCTTTAAATTATAAGAAGTTGTTTTACCAATGACAAAAAATTAAGCCATGGCGGTAAATCCTTCTGCTTCTTAGCCAAAAACATCAGTCAAAACGTTTTTACTAATTCTTCGTCGTCCCTGACCTTCGAAGAAGAAATCCTTTTTACCTCTAAAGAAAAGACCGTACTCTTTGCTATATTATTTGCTTTTAGTTCTTCTTGATACTTCCGTTATTTCGCATTTTCTAATGGTTGCTATGAAGTAATCTTGTCCAGTATTGCCTGAAAAGTACAATTGTGATCGCTGTCAGAAAAAAAAAATCTGCTATTACTCATTCTTTACTTATGAGCGACGAGGTGCTTGAGAACAAAAAGTCATTTTGTTCAAATTAATATTTTATAGCCACAGCTACAAAAGCTTCAAAAAAGCTCGAATTTATTTTTTAAGTCAGCAAGTCCTGTCCTTTTAATCTGTATACTCTGTATGTATCCCAAATCAGATCATGGTTGAAAAACTGTTCCAATGTCGACTTCTCAACTTTTACAATTATCCTAAAATTATTGCCATTTAAAGTTTGTCGGTTGTACTTATATATTAAAAAAAAATTGAAGAAGAGATAAGATGCCATTATGGGCAATATATTCACCTTCCACGACACTATTTACTGGAATATATTGGCGATGGAATTAAACAAACTAAATTAATTTTTCAATACTCCATTAATATACTGCCCTATTCAATGTCTACAAACGATTCCTAGATGTCTTAGTGACAGGAAAGATATTGACCATATATGATTCATTTTGGACTTATAGGGTTGGTGTATTTCTCTAATTGACTTTGTAATGAGCACCTATATTTATCTAAATTTTGTTACCAAGAATTTCTAAAAAGCGATAATTAAATTAGTTTATTTGGTTTTTTCCACCAAGGTGGAACAAATTATTAGGCGGTAGGGTGGGTCTTCATCCTACTGAGCTAACATTCACTATATTATATTTTAAAAAACTTTGGCATTGCATAAGTATTATATGTTTTTTGACATATTATTACTATCAAAATTTAGTTACAACTTGTGGTATGCGGGTGAAAAAGTATTTCATAATTTTTTAGACCTCAATTTAATTCTAATCTAGGTTATGTTTTTTCCGCGTATTAGTTGCGACGGCAAATTTTCTACCGTGTTACGTTACAAAATTTCATGTCTTCAATAATCACTCCGCAAAAGACAACAAGATCTTGTGAAAGTGCCGCAACGTTGCACCGCGGTACGGACTCCACTGGGGTCATTCTTAAAAAAATGTACATTATAAAACATTTTTACTTTTGTATTTTATTACTTTAGGTTATTTTTGCATTTTCATTATTTTCAATTTAAAAGCCCATTTTCGTTCCTAAGAAATTATTGTATTATATAATATTGTATAATTAAAGACATTTTTTGAGAGGGCACACAATATCAAGTATCTTCTATTTAACAAAAGGCTACATTATTAAAATTAATCTCAACAGATTAAGGATGACATTTTCAAGCTTTCAAGCAAATAAAAAAAGCATGATTTGAGTGTGATTTGCCGTTGTAGTACACATAAGACATAATAGGTAGAGTTCGAACGAAGGTTTGGCTTCGACCAAAAAAGCCAAAGACTTGGTCAAAGCCAAAGATTTGTTTCCAAGCGTCGATAATGGAAACACAATCAAAATTATTACAATTAATTTGCGAGAAGGAAAAGGTTGGTGTCACCGTAGAAGCCAAACCGGCCGTATTAATCGATCTCACACACTTTGACAGTTTTTACACCTTTTTTCTTATGAACGTCAGCCTAATTAGGCTTATACTGAAATTTTATTTATCAACGATGTAACACAAACACAAAAAACAAAATATTTTTTAGGTTACCAAATGGAAGACCTATACAGTCTCAGTCGTTATTATAAGCCATATTTTTATAATGGCTGATATATTTTTACAGTGATGCAGTGTTATTTAGTTAGTTATTTTAAAATTGTGTACCTTTAGTCATTTCTGAACTGATTTCTGAGTTAATTCGGCTCCGGCCGAAGGTTGTAGTAAAAGCCGAACATTTGGCTTCGGCCAAAAACTTACCTTCGGTCGGGCACTAATAAAAGGATTATAAATGGTTTTTTTTTGAGTTGCCGAAATATTAAAAATGTTCAATAACACTAAAATCTTGAACTTCCATTGTCTTTATTTGTTAATTGATACACAACGTTTCGGCTGGTGATGTATCTCCAACCATTTTCAAGTGATAACTGAGTTATCACTTGAAAAACTTGTCTAACTCTTTTAAAGAAACATTAAAAAATTTATTCATTTAGGCGTTAAGTTTAAAATTTTTCTTTTCTGTCAAAACACAGAAAAAAGAGGTAAATCATTTTCTTGATGATGACATGACGAAATGTATTTAACAATAACATACTCGGATCACTAATGCTAATGTTATATTTTTGAGGACTCAATTTTTTACTTAATCCAAAATATACAGTACATGGTAAGTCAAATAGTATAGACATTTTTTTTTCAAAAAAACAAACGAACTTAACGTTTGACACCCAGCTGACACAATGATCTAAGCATAATAACAGTAACTATGAAATTTTCCTAGAAAGATACCCTAACTTTTTTTTGAAATCTGTAATTTTTTTTTTATGGATATCGTTGGCAAAAACAAATACCCTATGTATATACAGGGTGTCCCAGAAGTAATGGGACACAGAGCAACAGCAGATTCCTTTGGTCGAAATAATGCAATTAACGTAAACTTGCCTTATCCCAAAGTTGATAATAACTAATATACAGGGTGTCAAACTTTTAATTTTGTTTTCGTTTTTTCTTAATAATTTCTTAACTAAATGACATAGCGGTACAAAATTTGGGATTTATTGGTTCTTTGAGGCGAGAAATTTAAATGCGTCAATACTTTTGATGTTGCTGGTAGAGGGCGCCAGCTACGGCCTACCCCACTTATTTTAGATTTAACTTTTTTTAAGCTTATTATATTGACCTGTTTATTAAAATAGAAGTTACTATAATTCCCTCTGCATCAAAAACGTATACCCACCTCATTTAGGTCTCTTAAAGCCGCGTATTCACTTAGCGAACGTATACAGCCGCACAGCGTATATGTTCGGTTAGTGTGGACGTAAATAATTTTATCGACGAACGAATGCATACGGTTGTGGAAAGGTTCGCTCGCTTGTCGGTACATCAAAGGACATTCGCTGCACGCATTTTTGGGATGTGTACGTATATGAAAGAAATACATTTAAAAATGAATTGTCGGAACGAAGGCAAACGACACTACATGCATACGTTTGGTAAAGGTGGACGTCAAAACGCATGTCGAACAAAATGTACGCACATTTACAGCGTATAAGTTCGTTGCAGTGCGGCTGTAAACGTTCGCTAAGTGAATACGCGGCTTAAGGTGCGTATTCATTTGCAACAAACACTCCGAACGAACAAACCGCGCGCGCACTCTGCAACAAACATTTTTTCCAGCGCGCCGAACAACCTGCAACAAACATTTTTGCGCGGAGCGTTCCGTCTGTTTGTTCGTTGCGATTTCACTAGTAATTTCTGTGTTTAGTATCAGTCTCTTGGTGTTTTAGGATGGATGCAAACGATATTGCCGTAGCCGCTGGTGCTTTTTTAATTATAGAGGCATTAAAAAAAGAAAACAACGAAGAATGGGGGCGAGGCGCCTTTTTTGCGTCGTCAAAATATGGCATTACTTAAGGACCTAGATCATATGCATATTCAAAATTTTACGATGGCTGCAGAAGATTTTAAAAATCTGATATGTTTAGTAGGTCCTAAAATAGCCAAAAAAGACACAACTTTTCGAAAAAATGTTTTGGATCTCATAACACGGGTTGTCTTTTATACCCATCTATCAGTTCCAAACATTTTTCCTTACTCCAATCCATATCAATTAATTTTAAAATAAGTATTATTTATATCAAATTAATAAAAAAATTATCCAGCAAAAACCAACGCAAAAACAACCGCGCGCGATCCTCCAAACTCCCGTACTAACTGAAGACCGGTGAACGAACAAATTTCCTTTGTGCAAATCGCATTTACCGACAAATCTCAGAAAATGTTTGGCGCATTCGGCGCGACGTACTCACTAGGGGAATTTGTTCTGCGCGCGCTGCGCGCTTTGTTTGTTCGGACTGTTTTGTTGCAAATGAATACGCACCTTAAGCCGGGTATTCACTTAGCGAACGTATACAGCCGCACGGCAACAAACGTATATGCCGTAAACGTGCGTGAATTTTGTTCGACATGCGTTCTGACATCCACATTTAACAAACGTATGCGTGTAGTGTTGTTCACCTTCGTTCCGACAATTCATTTTCATTCGTATTTTATTCATATACGTACAATCCCAAAACGACGTGGGCGCATTTCCTTTGATGCACCGACAAGCGAGCGAACCTTTCCGCAACCAAATGCATGCGTTCGTAGATAAAATTATTCACGTCCACACCAACCGAACGTATACAGTGCCTTCATTAATGTTTGTACACCACGTGACCACGCGATTTTGGTTTGTAAAAGTGGCTCCACTGCTTGGTTTCTTTCCTATTTACAATGTTGCCACGATGGAAAAAAGTTCATAAAGTTTTGCCGACATTTATTTTTTTCTGTGACAATTTACCGCTTCTAAACCCGAACAAAGCAAAAATGTTTAAATCATTATTACTGATTATAATAACCTCCTAAAATGTTAAAATTCCAAAAAATCGGAGTCAGTGCAGGTTAGTGGTCCAAAGAACACACCTTTTATGAGGAAAATATTAGTGTTGGCAACACAGCAAGCTCTTTTTCGACAGTAGACAGAGTAGACTTGACTGACACTACTGACAGACCATTGTTGGCGTTAGCGGTATTTGGTTTTTGGATAGTTTTTTTGGAAAAGTTTTAGATTTTTTTTGAACAAATTATGTTTGAAAACGAACCTTACAAGCTGAAAACAGTTCTTTTCAGAATTACTTTTCATATTTCTAGTTTTAAAGGTAAGTTACATCTGTTTTTGTTATTGAGGTTACGTAAATAAAACTGTTTTGTTTACTTTTAGAAAATGTTTAAAATGTGGACTGTGGAACAAGATACCTTTATAATAATGGCACATTTTAGAAGTGCAACTCGTAATGAGGATGGAACTTGGTCATATTCTCTCCAAAGTTGCATGGACCTGTTTAGAGAAAGGTTTCCTGAGAATCTTGTTGAGTACGAAACATTTGTCCATCACAGACATGTGCTAATCAATGGCTTTGAAAACAAGAATTGCATTTTTTAAGGGCAAGTCCACTGGAAGGCCTACCGTGCTTACAGAACCTGTTCTTGATATACATTCTCGAATGGAGCACATTCCTAAGAAATCAGTGGAGAAGTTGTCTACTCAGTCCGGTAAAGATACTATTTTAAATAAAAATTGAAATTAATGTTTACAGTGCCATATTTTGTTTTTAGAAATGTTTTTGCCATAAAGCACTAACCAAAAACTTGGAAATGCATCAATATAAGGTCACAGTGTTGCAAGAATTCCTTTCACCAGATTTTAGAAAGAGGGTGCAGTTTTGTCAATGCTTTGATGAGATTCTTAACAATGAATGGTGTTTTGGCCGGACTTTCTTCTCTGATGAAGCGTGGTTTCATTTGCCCGGTTAAAATAATTTCTGTACATTGTTTTATCTTAATTTCTTTAGCATGTAATAATTCTCCTAATTTTTTTTATTATGTAACTTAGGTAGTGTAATTTATTAATAATGTAAAAATAAATCTAAGTCATGTCCATCATTTTAAGTCAAGTAGTTTTATTTAAATAATATGAATAAACTGTGTAAACTAAGAGTTAATGTGACTTGAGTTTTCCTATTAAGTTTAAATTGACTAAAATCCAAAGGTATAATAAAATATATTAACGGATCTTCGCTAAACCCTACATAGTCAAGAGAACATGGCACCAAAACAGGCCTTACGAGGGATTTTTTGTGCAGTAAGATGGATTCAAATGTGGTTTCTTGCATTCGAATTGTATAAACATATAGAAACTTTGTAAAACAAATTTAATTAATGGGAAATAAATAACTGCATTTTTGCATTAGAAAAATGCAGTTTCGAAATGCATCTTAAAGTTTGCAACTATAAAAAATTATAACTAGGTAAATAATGATGAATGGGCTGAATTTGTTACTCGGGGGTTTTCGAGGTCGTTGAACACTCATATGATATTGACAAGGGCCTGGAGAGTACCTGTGCGCGCTAAGGATGGTGTAAACGTCGTCTTCTAAAGTTTTACAACAAATCCTGCTAATGTCGGTCCAACTGTCGTAAAACTTCACTAGACCACGTTTACACTATCCTTAGCGCGCACCAGGTGCTCCGTAGGCCCTTGCCAATCTCATAGTCGGCATGTAAGCGACCCTGAAAACTCCGAGTAACAAATTCTCATTTTCATCATTTACCTAGTTATACATTTTTTTATAATTGCAAACCTTAAAATGTAATTTAAAAATGATTTTTTTAACGCAGAAATGCAGGTTTTTATTTTCCAATAATTAAATTTGTTCACAAAGTTTGCAGACGTTGATACGAATCGGATGCAAACCGTATTGAATACGGCGTATTCAAATTATCTTACTGCACAAAAATCCCTCGTTTCCTTGACTAGAATTTTTTGTACTTAAATCTAGCAAATTAAATTATTGACAAACAAGAGACTCAAAACTAAATGCATACAGAAATTATCCAAAAAGGCCCTAATAACTTGGTTCAAATTACAATTACTTAAAAAAATGATAAATGGTAAATTTTATAACCTTAAAAAATGTTTTTGACATTTAAAAATCGATTTTAAAATGCACGGCGCCAATGAGTATTTCTAGGGATATTTTATTAAATTTTGTGCAACCTCTGAATAGGCAACCCGCAACATTTTTGGTCACGTGGTGTACAGACATTAATGAAGACCCTGTATGTTCGTTGCCGTGCGGCCTTATACGTTCGCTAAGTGAATACGCGGCTTTAAGAGCAACTGTTTTCGAGATAAATGTATTTTAAAAGTTCCCACAATTTTCCTATGGAAAATAGTTTTTGGCCAATTGTTTTTAAACTTTGCAAAGTAATAGTTTTAAACATGCTGATCAAAAGTCTTTACAAGCACAAAACCCAAAAACCCCTCTAACCCCCCAAAATCAGCCTTAAAAGTCACTAGGGATTTGGAGACTTTTGAGCGTGATTTTGGGGTAGTTAGAGGGGTTTTTGAGTTTTGTGCCCGTAAAGACTTTTGATCGGCGTGTTGAAAACTATTACTTTGCAAAGTTTAAAAACAATTAGCCGAAAACCATTTTTCATAGGAAAATTGCGGGATCTTTTAAAATGCATTTATCTCAAAAACAGTTGCTCCTAGAGACCTAAATAAAGTATATGTTTTTGACGCAGAGGGAATTATAGTAACTTTTTTTTAAACAATGCCATCTAAAACAAGTGAGGTAGGCCGTAGCTGGCGCCCTCTACCAGCAATAACAAAAGTGTGGACGAATTTGAATTTCTTGCCTCAAAGAACCCCCAAATCCCCAATCTTGTACCGCTATGTTATTTAGTTAAGAAATTATCAGGAAAAAACAAAAACAAAATTAAATGTTTGACACCCTGTATCTTAGTTACTATCAACATTGGGATAAGGCAAGTTTGCGTTAATTGCATTATTTTGAACTAAGGAATCTGCTGTTGCTCTGTGTCCCATTACTTCTGGGATACCCTGTATAGCAATATAACTCCA
Organism: Listronotus oregonensis; assembly: GCA_019359885.1. NCBI lineage: Eukaryota > Metazoa > Arthropoda > Insecta > Coleoptera > Curculionidae > Listronotus > Listronotus oregonensis. Next base: position 68,043 of record JAHBCN010000003.1, read on the forward strand.
GACCAAGACTGACTTGAATTCGTTTTAATTTTAAGAATAACCCGTCAGCCACGAACGGAGTTCGCGATCGAGATACGCGCTTCGTAGTTATCGGTCTTCACCAGGTTAGTGCACTGCATCGCGCTATTAGATACAGTAGCGGATATCTCACCGTACTCCCTGTTTGATTGTGTTGTTTTCATCCCTGTATATCAATTTGTCAACGCATTTTTTTTTCGAAAGACGGTGCTAGATTGTTTCCCAAATATTCTGTTATGAACATAATCTGAAAGAGAGAGTTTTTTAATTTCCGGTTCATTGGTTTTTGTGAAAGTACCTATTGTAACTACATTGTGCGGCATTTCCGTTGCCCAATTTTTAAAAATTTACCCAAGTTGTTTTTTTTTTAATTTAAAAAAGTAGGAGTGCAGTTAAGTGGCTAATATGTTTAAAGTTATTAAAAAGTTATGATTATTAAAATGTAATTTTTTTATCAGTTTGTTTACATTTTATTTACAATGAGCCAAGAGATGTTACAGGTAAAGCATACTTTTTTTTATAAATTTTGTAAAAATTAATTATTAAGTTTATTTAGGTACCTATGTGTTTCATTTAGATATCCAAATTATTGGTTAAATAGACTTAATTTCGTTTTTGATTTGATGCACATAATATTTAATATTAGAAATTTAATATATTTAATAAGTAATTATAATAAACATAAAAATCACTTGTATGGATTTAGGCTTAATTAGAAACATGTTATCAATTATGGGTACTAGGATTAAGTATGTTTATTCTTAAATATTTTCAATTGGATAGATCCAATAAGTTTTATTTGCGACCCATTTGGCATTTTTAGGGTCGGTTTCTTAATATTTATTAGAAATGAATAAAGATGCTCAAATATATCCGATGTAAGCTATTTTACAGTTTTGTTCCTATAACCTAAAACACAATCAATATAATACAAACTTTTTTATCTTTATAACAGCCCAAGAAGGCTTTAATGGAGCTTACGAATGCTTATGGATTGACACTTTTTATTTATTTAAAAAAAAAATAGTTATTTCTGGAAAAAACATCAAGAACACCTGATCATAGTATTTAAATATTGCACATCTTGTATAAAATTGTATTATTTATTTCTCATTTTTTTATTTACTTTATAATGTTTTTCATGATCCATAGGCAACTAGGTTTTGATCTAGTCTTTTGAAAGTATTTATGTTTGGTTGCCTTTTTCTCGATATTTAGCGAAATACATCTGTAAAGCATTTGCCCTTTTTCTTCGGTTTCAATATAAAATTCAATACTCAATATATATTTTAAAGTTTTCAAACTTCATTTCATTTAAATCAAAATTTAAGAACACGAAAAGCTGGTAGTAGGTTATTCTTATTTCTTAGTTATATACTATACAAAATATTACAGCAATCATTTGTTTCTAAGCCAACTTGCATTCTACTAAATAAAATGCGTACTTATTTAATTAAAATTAAGAATAAATCAAAAAGGAGTAATGAGCCTATAATTTAAAAATAATGTTTAATATTTTTATAAAAGTAATCAACTTAAGAATTGATAAGTTTATTAAAAATGTAGATTTTATACGCAGTGTGCAAAATTTAAATCTTTTGAGGTTTTTCCTTTTTTTTTACAAATAACCAATTTATTGAAAAATAAATATAAAGTGTAGATATCTAATTTTATTGGGAATCAAATAGTCAAATATTATACAGAGAGTACCATTTAAAACTTTATCACATTTTAAAACCGTAACTGATAAAAAATAGTTTCGTACGCCACTGGATTCTACGTAAATATCTGCATAAATATGCTTTTTACCATTTTTCTCTATCTTTACTAACAACCGAGATAAAAAGGTCTACTGAAACCGTCAAAAGTTTAAAGAGCTCTGTATCTTAGAGACCAATCAAGTTAGCCGCGATCTTTTTTTTTACCGTTGCAGTTGTTTCAAACGAACTCGAGAAAGTGCCATCAGATTTGCTCTATCTTTTATTGTTTTTCCAATAACCTGAAAATGCATTCAATAGTGCCAGTCTGTTGAATTCCGAGTGCGGTTTCTTTTGTTTTTTTGTATAACATCCGTCTGGTACTACAACGTTGTCTATTAGGTGCCGTTAAACACAATATTTGCAGGGCTGATTTTAATCTAATCAAAAAGACAAGAATAATTAATTTCAAAATAACCCATTTGTTTTTTTTTGTTTTTACATTCCAGTTATTACAACAATATTGTACTACATATATGTAAGGGGAAAGGTATCGCTAAGGTTTAAGTTTCTCTGCATGATCATGTCAATATCGGTAAACGGTATCACCATGCAGAGAAATATCTACATTTAATTTTTCTGGGTATAAACGTTTGCTTTAGTCCGGCAAAAAAACCAAGAGATCAAATCTGCTCATATTAAATCTAGATATTTACATGGTGATATTGTGAGATCTTTTACCCTGTTAAGTTTTATGGAAGTTAGCAATCAAACTTTGATGAATTGAAAAAATATGCTCACAAATTAATTATAATTGTCAGCACTTACTTATGCTAACACACGTTCTCAATTCTTAGTTACAGAAAAAATAATGATTGTTTTCGTCTCACAGATACGCATTTAAGTGCCATTTTACGGAATCCTACAACATACATAACAGCAAATATCTTACAACGATACAGCCTTAAAAATCACATTCGGTTAGGCTTTGGTTTCATTTAAAACAATAATAATAATAAAAATAATTCATAAGGACTTTTAGCTTACATGTTACAAAAATGGTTGTGCTATAATGTCAGTGGCTTTCTAGAAAACTGCATTTTTAATTAACCAGAAATATATATTTTTAAGTAAAGGATGTAAATAGACAGAAATATAAGATCATTTTGCCTACGACTATAATGTAAATAAACAGAGAAATAAAACCACTGGTTTATTTTTGCGGAAATATCGTCAATTGCCATCATAATATTTTATCAACTTTTTGAAAAGGTGCCAATTGACTGGCATTTCTTTTTATTATTATAATATATATGAGGAATTCCATAAAAATTCGCACCTTAACTGAACCCCAAAATTGCAAAATTACTTTTTTGAACACTTACCTGCCCAAATATTTTTTTTCATCAAGTAGGACCCCTAACAAGATGTTTCCATGCGCGAACCAAAAAAAATATAAAAGGGTATTTTTTTATCCACTAAATATTTTTGTTTGCAAAGGATATTTTCGCTGGTTTGTCACACCTTAGCTAAGTACGCTCAAAATAAAAATTCCGTAAATGTTTAACAGACAAAATTGGTACCAGTAGTTTTGTAAAGATCTCTAGAATACAGCTTAATCACTTAACTAGCTCAAATCGAGTTGTTTTAGATGGTTTAGGAGGTTATTCGTCCGGCCAAAGCGTCGTTTTAATATCATTTACGCAATCTGACCCGAATTTCGAGTAAAATTGACCTCTGTAGGTGAGGCACACCTACTATAGGGGTACTAATGACTTCCTTATGGTCCCCACTATGCAACCCAGCTCTTTACTAAGCCCAGCGAAACTCGTTCAAAAAGCTATAAGCGGTTATTTAGGCCAAAAATAGTAGTTTTTTCATGATTTGGTCCGAATTTCGAGTGAAATCGACCTTTGTATGTGAGGCACACATACTATTTCGGTACCAATAGCTTCCTTGTAGTCCCTACCATGCACACCGGCTCTTTACTAAGCCCAGCGAAGTGCGTTCAAAAAGCTATAAGCGGTTATTTAGCCCGAAAATAGCCGTTTTTTCACGATTTGGTCCATATTTCGAGTGAAATCGACCTTTGTGGGTGAGGCACACCTACAATATCGGTAGCAATGGCTTTCTTTTAGTCCCTACTATGCAATCCAGCTCTTTACTAAGCCCAGAGAAGCGCGTTCAAAAAGCTATAAGCGGTTATTTAGCCCGAAAATAGCGTTTTTCACGATTTGGTCCAATTTTCGAGTGAAATCGACCTTTCTAGGTAAGGCACATCTACTATTTCGATACCAATGGCTTCCTTGTAACCCCTTCCATGCCCCCCGACTCTTTAAAAAGCCCAGCGAAGCGCGTTCAATAAGCTATATAGGTTGATTTTACTTGGACCAAATCGTGAAAAACTGAAAAATAGGCTATTTTCGGGCTTAATAACCGCTTATAACTTTTTGAACGCGCTTCGCTGGGTTTAGTAAATAATCGATGTGCATGGTAGGGACTACAAGGAAGCCATTGGTACCGAAAGAGTAGATATGCCTTACCTAGAAATGTCGATTTCATTCGAAATTTGGACCAAATCGTAAAAAAAACTATATTCGGGCTACATAATTGCTTATAGCATTTTGAATGCGCTTCGCTGGGCCTTATAAAGATTCTGGTCGCATGGTAGGGACTAGAAGGAAGCTATTGGTATCGATATTGTAGGTGTGCCTCACCCACAAAGGTCAATTTCACTCGAAATATGGACCAAATCGTAAAAAAACAGCTATTTACGGGCTAAATAATTGCTTAGAGCATTTTGAACGCGCTTTGCTGGGCGTAGTAAAGAGTCGGGTCGCATGGTAGAGACTATAAGGAAGCTATTGGTACCGATATTGTAGGTGTGCCTCACCCGCAAAGGTCAATTTCACTCGAAATATGGACCAAATCGTGAAAAAACGGCTATTTTCAGGCTAAATAATTGCTTATAGCATTTTGAACGCGCTTCGCTGGACCTAGTAAAGAGTCGGGTCGTATAGTAGGGACTATAAGGAAGCTATTGGTACCGATATTGTAGGTGTGCCTCACCCATAAAGATCAATTTCACTCGAAATATGGACCAAATCGTGAAAAAACGACTATTTACGGGCTAAATAACCGCTTATCGCTTTTTGAACGTGCTTCGTTGGGCTTAGTTAAGAGTCGGGTGGCATGGTAGGGACTAAAAGAAAGCCATTGCTACCGATATTTTAGGTGTGCCTCACCCACACAGGTCGATTTCACTTGAAATATGGACCAAATCGTGAAAAACGGCTATTTTCGGGCTAAATAACCGCCTATAGCTTTTTGAACGCGCTTGGCTGGGCCTAGTAAAGAGTCGGAGTGCATACCAGGGATTACAGGGAAGTTATTGGTACCGAAATAGTAGATGTGCCTCACCTAAAAAGGTCGATAATACTCGAAATTTGATCTAAATCGTGAAAAAACGGCTATTTTTGGGCTAAATAACCGCTTATAGCTTTTTGAAAGCACTTCGCTGAGCTTAGTAAAGAGCCGGTGTGCATGGTAGGGACTAAAAGGAAGCCATTGGTACCGATATTGTAGGTGTGCCACACCCACAAAGGTCGATTTCACTCGAAATTTGAAGCAAATCGTGAAAAAACGGCTATTTTTGATCTAAATAACCGCTTATTGCTTTTTGAACGCGCTTGGCTGGGCTTAGTAAAAAGTCGGAATGTATACTAAGGATTACAGGAAAGCTATTGGTACCGAAATAGTAGATGTGCCTCACCTAAAAAGGTCGATTATACTCGAAATTTGGTTCAAATCGTGAAAAAACAACTATTTTCGGGCTAAATAACCGCTTGTAGCTTTTTGAACGCACTTTGCTGGACTTAGTAAAGCATCGGGGTGCATGGTAGGGACTACAAGGAAGCCATTGGTACCGAAATAGTAGGTGTGCCTCACCTACAAAGGTCGATTTCACTCGAAATTCGGACCAAATCGTGAAAAAACGGCTATTTTTGGTCTAAATAACCGCTTTTAGTTTTTTAAACGCGCGTCACTGGGCTTAGTAAAGAGCTGGGTTGCATAGTAGGAACCATATGGAAGCCATTGGTACCCCTATAGTAGGTGTGCCTCACCTACAGAGGTCGATTTTACTTGAAATTCGGGTCAGATTGCGTAAATGGCATTAAAACAACGCTTTGGCCGGACGAATAACCTCCTAAACCATCTAAAACAACCCGATTTGAGCTAGTTAAGTGATAAAGCTGTATTCTAGAGATCTTTACAAAACTACTGGTACCAGTTTTGCCTGTTAAACATTTACGGAATCTTTATTTTTAGCGTACTTAGCTAAGGTATGACGACCCAGCGATAATATCTTTGCAAAAAAAAAATATTTAGCGGATAAAAAATACCCTTTTATATTTTTTTTGGTTCGCGCATGGACACATCTTGTTAGGGGTCCTACTTGATATAAAATATATATATATATATATATATATATATATATATATATATATATATATATATATATATATATATATAATATATATATATATATATATATATATATATATATATATATATATATATATATATATATATATATATATATATATATATATATTTTTTTTTTAATTTTCTTAAACTATTTATTATATAGTTTCTTGCTCTTGATATTACCCAAGAAACAAAATTTATTATATATATATATATATATATATATATATATATATATATATATATATATATATATATATATATATATATATATATATATATATATATATATATATATATATATATTATTTTAATTTAGCCCATAGTTAAATAGTCTAGGAGGAATTCGCGCATGAGTACCAAAAACTATTTCACCTTGCTTTTTTTATACGATCCTTTTAAATTGCCCAACTGATGATATATGTATATGCATGTTGCCATAGCGCCACCTGGTGCCATATTGTTTAAACAATTGCAAGGCATTTGCCGGATCATTTTTTCATATTTCTTATTGAAATACAAATAAAAAAGGTTCTATGATTTTTTTCGATAAAGTTAATATTTTTGGTAATATACATTTTTAAAAGTTCGAAAAATCTCAAATTTGGGTAGTTTTGACCCATGAAATAAATATATTAAAAAAAAATAAAAATATATTTTTTTATTCTTTATACAATAGTTAATAATATAATATATAAATTTTAGATAATTAAATTATTATTAACATTGCTCTCTTTAACAATTTTGCTAAAGTTACTAGTTTTTAAGATAAATAATGATTCAGGATACGGAGGGGCCGATGCCTCGTATAGGTTCTCGCCCACTAGAGCGACGCGATGAGACACGACGCGACATGTTGCTTGCTTGCTCTACCGACTTGTCTAAGCTGTCGCGTCGCGTCGCGCCTCGTCGCTTCGCCTAGATGGGCGGGCTTCAGTTTAATTACATGTAAAGTATCCCTGATGCATTTAATCGCGTCGCACCGCGTCGCGCCGCCTCGCGCTAATGGGCGAGAACCTTATGAGTCAGAGAGACGGCGCGGCGTTAAGTATCGTAAGGGACGCATACTTGTGAGCGCGCTTCATAAACAATAAAAAAACCTGTATAAACAATTTTTTTTTAAATCTTAATCAAGGATATTATTAACCATTGTATAAAGAATAAAAAAATATATTTTTCATGTTTTATTTATTTTATTCATATATTTTTCATGGGTCAAAAGTACCCAAATTTGAGATTTTTCGAACTTTCAAAAATTAATATCTCCAAAAATATTAACTTTATCGTAAAACGTCATAAAACACTTTTATTTTTATTTCAATAAAGAATATGAATAAAATTTGTCCGGTTAAAAAATAACAATTTCTTGCAAATGTTTAGTTTAAACAATAAGGCACCAGGTGGCGCCATGGCAACATGGATTTATATCATCAGTGGGGCAATTTAAAGAGGATCGTATAAAAAAATTGAGTTGAAATAGTTTTCGGTACTCATGCGCCTATTCCTCCTAGACTATAAGGATAATCTTTTTTATATAATTCTCGCCTTCTAGAACAAAACAATATTGTTTCCGAGTTCTTATTGCTTTCGGTTTCCTTTTTAAACTAATAAATTTCTTGCAAATAACGTCCTTACCGAAAAGGAGAAAGTTTAGTAACATATTTAAAAGTGGATCCAGGATATTCGGACTAGATTTAAAATTTTATGAGAACAATTAAGTCCTCGATTAACTCTTTCTTTAGTTCCATCGGTTAGGTTTTAATTTGATTTAAATGGCATAACAAAAAAGTAAAGAAAAAACTTTATTAAAACTTTGACCCAAATTCTTTTGGTTAAGATTTTTGTTATTTTTATGCGAGACGTGTGAACCAGTACTTGACCGTCGTTTGAAAAAAATTATAAATTATGATCTTAAAAAAGAGGAAATAAAATTTTCAAATAAAATCATCTAAACTACGTTTTTGAACAATCGAATACAAAGAATTATATTTTTAGAAGAGCAACCTGTATATTAATATGTTTTTAAGTTTTAGAATATCAATTATAGTTAAAAAAAAAACTAAAAAAAACTTTTATAGCAAACCGAACTAAAAAGTGAAAAATAATTCAGTTAGGTAAAAAAAGCGTGGGGTGCTTGATATTAACAGTTATTTTATTTACAAAATTAGAGTTATTGTTATTACTATAATTCAGGGGTCTCCAAACTACGGCCCGAGGGCCACATCCGGCCCGCGGACAGATTTTGTCCGGCCCGCTGAGAGCTAGCATACTTGAAAACTCCTTTTAGAGAACAAATAATTTTTATAGCAAATTAAATTTAGTTTACTGAAGTATTCTAATTTTATGTTGAATATAATTATTAATATGACATCTACATTGATATGGTCATGGGCTAACTCCGCTAACTCATAACATTCTTGTAGGCTTATTGTTATTGTTTTTGTGATAAGTTGGATAAAGAAACACAGAATTGTAATGAGTAAAGACATGTATAATATGCAGAAAATTTAACTTCAGTATATAATAACTAACAAATTATTGAAATGAATCAACTAACATTTTATACATTTTAAATAATCACATAATTTATAACAAACATAATGACATATGAAATACTAATGAGATTTATGTAGTGAGATTTTCCACTGATAATAGTTTGTAGTTGTGGACTAATTTTACTTGTACCAATTATTAAAAGAGATTTAAGATGCTCATCAGTTAATTTCGATCTGTAAACATTTTTGTGTACTTCATTTTGGAGAAAGTTTTCTCACACAAATAAGTAGTACCAAAACAGAAAACAGACCACGAGCAAATTTATGCAAATTATCAAATTGTGTCAGTGGAAGACTCTTATAAAATTCCAACAAAGATGAGTTTTGATATTTGTTCTTAATTATATCACTGCATTGTAGATCAATCATTTCCATTTGAAGTTCCGGGGCTAGGGTTTCAATGTCAGTATCAAAAGGATTCTGAAAAATCTTAATTTGATTCGCAATGGCATCAAAGTCCGAGAAACGAGTGTCAAAATTTATCTTCAAAGCACTCAAAGTTTCGATTGCAAAATCGATAGGAAACTCAGTCTCAGTAGTGTGGCTGAATATTTCACATGTTTTGTCAAATCAACATAGAATGCTAACTTCCACAGCCATGCGTTGTTTTGTAATTCAGTAAGAGGGCGATGCTTTTCATTCAAAAAAATTTCGATCACTGCTCGAAGTTCAAAAAAGCGCTGAAGGACTTTCCCACAACTAAGCCAGCGTACGGCAGTATGATAAGGTAAGTCAGTTTCTCCAATCTCTTCAATAAATTGTCGGAATTGTCGGTGATTCAGCCCAAAAGATCTGATAAAATTAACAGTTGATATGACTGGTTTCAGAACGTCAGACATATTCAAACATTTTCCGCACAAAGACTGTTGATGAATGATACAATGTAAGACTAATGGTTTTGAACCACCGTCAGTTTCTACAGCCTTTGACACAAGAGCGACCCTCCTTTATCTTTCCCACTCATGTTTTGCCTCCATCAGTTGTAATACATTTCAAGTTTTTCCATCGAAGGTTCTTTTGATTAATGGCCATTTCAACTCCTTTAAAAATATCTGTACCAGTAGTTGTGCCATGAATACTATACATATCAAGAAGTTCTTCGTGCACTTCATAAGCTTTTATCTACTCCTCGAATATAAATCAACACCTAAGCAGTATCTGACACATCCGTTGACTCATCCAAGGCCAAAGAAAACCACTCAAAATATCCATTTTTGTCCGAACAGTTGAGAGGATATATTTTCAGCGATGTTTTTCTACCCTTCGAGCCACAGTGTTTGCTGACATACTGACAGTTTTTAATAAATTTCCTTTTCAGGGCACATTTCTTCGGCTACTGCAATTATGCATTCTTTGATCATTTCTCCATCGGTGAATGGTTTTCCACGTTTTGAAATTTCAAGAGCCACACAGCTGGCACGAGTTGCAGCCTCTAGTTCAGTTTTGAGTTTTGTAAATGAATATTGCTGCGATTTTAATCCGCGCTGCATAGCTTGGAATTTTTCTGTCCGCAAACTTCCTGTATATTTTGAGTAATTTTGAAAATGTTTTGTTTCATAATGACGTTTAATGTTATATTCTTTGAGAACGGCTATGCTTTCATTGCAAATCAAACATAGCGCCTTGTTACTGGACTCAATTACGAAATACTGAATGTTCCACTGATCTTTGAATTTTCTGCATTCACTATCAATTTTTCGCTTCTTTTCCATACTACTAATTCACACACAAAAGCAACAATTCAAATCAAAATACTGTTATAAAGATGTCCTAAACTTAAACACGCACAAACACGTTTTAAGGAGGTATGCAATATTTTATTTAACAACAGTGTCATAGGAACTCATCAGTGGACTATTTCACTTTTTACCACCGGCAACAATGATAATATGGTTTTGGCCCTCGGAACTTACTGGAGTAATCAGTATGGCCCTAAGGCTGGAAAGTTTGGAGACCCCTGCTATAATTGAAGTATTTTCTAATTTTAATTCTGTTTTCTATAAAAGCGTGTTTTTGTTTGTTTGTATTGTCATTTAAGAAAGTGTTATTTTATTTGTTTTTTATTCTGATGATCTTAGTCGGGACATTAGAACGAAGTTATATTATAATTGTATTGTTATGTATAATTAAATTCAGTTTATTAATATTAAAATATCCTGTAGGCTGGCTATAAAATCAAAATAACTTTTGGCATAACAAACTACACATCCGGTCAATACTGTTATTTTAGAAGGATGTCCAGGTGGTTAGAATAATAAGCTGTCCAGATGGGTATCTAATTTTTATTTTTTTTTTCTTTTATCTTGTCTTAGTCCTTAAACGTAAAGATTAATCAGCAAAACCGTACCTAAATCATTTAATCTTTGTTACAAAACTAGCTGTGTACCGGGTGTTCCACTAAGAGAGGTAGTCGGCTATATCTCAGAAACTACTAATGATATAACTATCGGAAAAAAAATTTTAGATAAAAGTGACCAAGAGAAATTGCTGGAAATTATTTTCAAGTCTGTGGGATGGCCGCTAGGGGGCGTAAGGGTAACAAATAAACATAAAAATATACATTTCTCAAAAAAATATCAAATAAAGTGTATCAATAAGTGGTACTATTTAATTCTTTAATGTTTTCTAAACAAAAGAAGCTTCAGGTGTAATTTTTGTCAGTTCTAAATTAAAGTGGTGGGGGAAGGTTAAAGTTTAATTTAGAAAAGTGTAATCTCCGGTTTGCTTTCTACCGAATTTAGTAAACTTGGTCTCATTTAGAAGTGCATTTTAAGCATTATTTTCAGGTGTATAAACTATTGCTACACTCATCTCACAAACGCCGCGAGAGGGCGTCAAGGTGAAATAACTTATTTTACGAAATTTTTTGAAAAATTTTAAATACAATGATATATACCCTTTTACATATTCAGATTAAGAAAAAAATCCCAAACCCTTTACATATTCAGATTAAGAAAAAATCAACAAAATAGCGGAAACCGCAATTTAATATCTCTTTTCAAACCGAATATATTAGCAAAAATATAAATACGACATAGGCGTAACGCATTTAACGACACAATGTTTTCTACCTAGTGGTGGAGCGATTCCGTAAGTCTATCGTGTCGTTTTTTGGGGAAAAACCAGATCAAACCTGTTAGGTTTTCTTTGAGTATGTCACCGGGCCCTGAAATCGTATTTTACGACATTTTTTGTGGTCTCGAACTTTTTAAATTAATAAAAAGTGATTTTTTTAACTTATAAAATTGATTTTTTTTCCACCCCATAACTTTTAAAAATATCAAAGATACCGAAATTTTTTTTGTGTCAAATTAAAGCCAACACTGTAGCGCTTTTAACCTTATAAACAGTTTGGGCACAATTCGCACTTTCATTCCTCTAAAATCATATAAACTAAAAATAAATATTTTTGGTATTGAAATTTTCACCAATCCCATAAACTTTTTTTTTTTTGAAAATATTTTCAAAATGCAGGGAAAAAAATATGGGCCCAAATAATAACAACAGTTTTTGAAAAAAAAATTTTTCCTAGAGCGTATCGTTTGGCAAACGATTTTTTTTTAGACGTAAAAAAGTATTATCGGGACCCCAAAAGCCCCCCATGCGGATGCGTGCGTAGTTAAGATAATACATTAGTAGTGGTGGTTGTCGAAATTTAGAGTGTGCTGTATGTATTTAAAATTTTAAAAAAAAATGAAGCGAATTATTTGTAAGAAAATTGTGTATGATGGATACAAATCTGTTTTACAAAGACCTAGAACAGCTATTAATTCTCAACCGCTGGTCAGGGGACCACCATGTCACAAGTGGTCCGCGGAGAAAATTTTTCTAGTCCGCGGACAATTTTCGATCCGCGAAAAAAATTACTTTAAAAAAAAAAACAATAATAACTATATTTTGGTCCGCGGGCCAAAAAGGTTGAAAACGCTGACCTAGAATACAAGGGTTGTTATCATTACTATTAAGTGCTGAAAAAAGGCAGGACAATCTAGCAAAAAAAATTCTGTCAAAAAGATGATATTTTAAATGGCGAAATTAAAATAAAATATCATAAAGACTGTCGTAAAACTTACACAGATTCTCAAAACTATTATCATAATTTACAATCAGACAGTGCGCCGCGCCGTCCTTCAAATTATTGTGACACTAAACTTAAATGCGATAGTTTTAATATTAAAAAATGTGTTTTTTTTTGCAGCAATAGTAAAAATAAAAGAGAAAAGTTATATAAAAATCTGTTTAAACAAGTAATTTAAATATTATTAGGATACCTTCATAGTATAGTTGGTACCTTTATATTAGTTTATATTTTGTACTGAAACAAAATACAATTTCAATTTTATCCTTATAAATCCTGTTTAGGGTATTTATTTTTTTACATAGTACTGAATCTTTTTAGGTAGTAGAAAAGCTACCTATCAAAAAAGTAATAAAGCTGCCAGGAATGGAAACGACATTAATATGATATCTAAATTACGTGGCTATAAAGATTTATTTGCGTTTGATGAGAAATATCATAAATTATGTTACAGCCACTACATCTCTGAAAGAAACATAAAATCGCACAAAAATAGGAAAACGGTTTTCGAACCTACACGAAAATAGTTCGACAATATCTACCTTTTCTGCGAGTATTGGTAGTGATGTTCAGATAGATCTTTTACTTCCCAAAGAAATGTCCAAAATTTAAACTTTATTAAGAGCTGCTGCCATAATACGTAGTGCAATGGCTTTATGTCAACAAAATTGAATTTCCAACATGTACTTGTGTGAAAGAAGAACTAAAATGTTGTAAGGAGTGTAAATTTTGTTCCTGCAATATCATTATTAAAGATTTTAAGGCAGACATGGATTAAATTTACGTAAAATGCTACTAATGAAGCGCCTAAATAACTACTTACATATTACATTTTTGGGTCTGTAAAAAAATCACCCACGGAATTGGATGATTTTTAAATTTGCAATGTAAAATATTCTTTAAGTATTATTATTTAAGGCAAAAATGCGGATGATGTAGTTTTCACCAAGAAAAGCGCAATAAAAATTCTAAAAATTGGTCATTATTTGACATTTTATTTTAACTATTTACGATTTACATGTAATAAATTCATGCATCGCTTCAAGACGTTTACAGTGTTGCTAAACGGAAATATTATTAATTTATAATAAAAAACTTTGCCGTTACCATAAGGATAATTTTCATTAAATCAAAAATATTTGAATTTCAAGCCAGTTACAAATATAATTAGGGAAAATAAAAAGCCGCTTTAACTAACCAGCACTAATCATGACCGACCAGAACGGCGCATTTATAATAAAAAAAATACAATTTAACGAGAAAAACCTAACCGGAACTAACCAGAACTTGATCATAGTTTGAAAGTTGTTGTTTGTTAGTTCTGGTTAGTTTTCTATAAAAACAACCTTCAATAATAACAAATTATTACAAAAGTCTGGCAACATTGCTTATTCAAGCAGCATTCAGACATGTCAAAGAATAGCTTCGTATCATCTCTTTATATGGAAAAAAGAATTATATATTCCTGTTTAAAAAATACCTTTAACGAAGCCCTAGTTTATATTTAATGTATGTACTATATTTCTCAAATTTAATTAAAAGACACAAAGGATCCCAATTTTTGTTGCTAAAAATGTTTAAAAAATAATGAAGTTTTGAATGTATAATCAAAAAAATAACGAATCCGTGGGTGGTTTTCTTTACCACAACCAATAAAAAAGTTGAATAAACCTACTTATTGGTGGGTAATTAATAACAATGATTGATATTTTTATATGGGTTTAAAAATCTACCCACCTGTTTTGGATATTTAAATTTTTTCTTTTCTAAATCTTAAGCAGCCCTTAGATCTGCGTTTAAACCTGTTGATACAACTTTAACTACCTACTACATTCCACCGGACCGTAAGATCTTTGTAATGCCGGCTCGCTAAGCAAGCGCGCAAAAAATATGACTTTGGCCGTAAAAAATATTACTGACTGAATACTATAAAAGGAATCTAAAAATTTTGTTTTAAAAACTTTCTTTAAACATTAGCTACAATTTGTACGCAGCATGTATGTATAAATTTTCAATAATAAACTTTTTCTCGATTGCCTAAAATTACGCTACTAAAAATAACAATTTTGAGTTTCGTACTATTTTAAAAATTTAACAAAAAAAATCTCAGCTTCAAGTGGGACGTTGTTTGAAGCGCTATTGTGTCTACTTTAATCTAAAAAAAAATTAACTTGATAGCATGAATATTATTAAAGATAGAGCAGTGGAGAAGTTAAAATACGTGTTTTATTGAAAACCGATTTTTTTTGGGTTTTTTCGAAATAAAAAAACTCTCGACCACTAAAAATGTCGTAAAAAGTGATTTCGTGTACACGATTACCTTATAAAGAATCCCACTAAGTCTGGTTTGGTTCTACGCCGGTTTTTTTCTCGATAACTAAGCGACTTTTCTTCCAAATTTTACTCCACATAGCCGTTTCTTTAGGTAAAAATTAAATTTATAAATTTTTACAAATCGAATGACATACCATGGTTTTACTAATTTTAACCCATTTAACGATATTAGACAACATTAGATAATTGCCAACCCAAAACTGTAATAATCTATGAGCGTGGTCCTTATCAAGTTAGCTTTGAAAACAAAGGATGCTAAAATGTCAAAATCCAACAATTTTATTTCAAAATATTATTTTTAGTGTTGTGCTATTAGGTTTGTTCCAGCAAGTCGAAAAACCGTCACCGAACGATCACGCTCATGCGCACTGATTAAAGTGCGTTCCATCAGAGACGTGATGGTTATCGGACGATCCTGTTTGTGTACCAACAAAACTTGGGATCGTTTAGTTACGGTTTCAGAACGGTAATTTTGATAATGGCCTAAATTGAAAACTGTTTGGGTTGACTTGCGCATTGAACATCTTGGCACTGGATTTTTGTTTTTTTTAAATGTTTCATGTTTATTGTTTATATTTCATCTTTATATGTTTACTGTTAAGGTAGGATTATGCAGAAAAGTTAAGTTTAATTTAAGTTAACAAAATTATGTTATTAAAAATTTAAAAGACATTTGGGGAAAACATGCCAATCAGTTTAAAAATAACAATAAAATTTAGCATACGTAGGGCAAATCTCTGTTAATAGGGTTTCCGTGATTTCTATTTTATTGGTGCACTCTCTGGAAACTGTCCGGTAATTTGTTAACTTGTTAAATAAATATTTGTATAAAAAATGTATAATTTTGTTACATTTTTTATAACATGGGAAAGACGAGTTTCTGTAACCCTATTTTATGATGTTATTGTGTGAAGTTTAATTTTTTAAAAAAAAGGGAAATTTTTTTATTTCATTTATGATAAGGTTAAAAAATTAAAATAAGTTAAGAAATTTAAAAAAGTTGTTTATCTTTTTAACTTAACTTAATTTTTTAATTTATGTGTATAATTAAAACCATTTGATCACATAATGTTTATCTTTTCTTGGGGACTTTAACTAATTTTAACTTAATTTAATTTTTCTGCATAATCTTAACTTTATTTAGCGAATAGCGTGCAACGTACTGGCATTTCTATTTCCTCGCTTGTTTACTTATTCAAAAACTTAATTTTACCTCCTAAGCACATCATTAAATTTAATTATCTTTAAAGATGGTGACGATACTATGATTGATTTTGCTTACTTTGATCACAAAAATAATAAGTAGAAAAGTAGGGTTATATTTTTGAAATAAAAAATTCAAAAACTTTTGATTTGACGGTCCCAAAAACGATCCGCAAAGCGATTCAGCGTTTGTACATTTCGTACCGTCACGAAACTATTTTAAGGCCGCGCATGCGTCTAAGCGACCAAAAAACAGTTCAAAAACGATTTCGAAACGATACCGGATTTCTTGTTGAAACAAACCTATTGTGTTCTTTAAAAATGCCTTTGTTGCTTGAGGATTAAACTCTGCATAAGCAAAAACGTTGATTGTGTAAGGGGCGAAGAACACTTCCCGTGATACGAAAGCGATTTGCTAAACAAGTGAACATTCTGCTGCCGCTGCCGTACCGGCCTCTAAGGAGCATTTAACTGGGCTATTTTTTGAGGCAATATGTTGCCGAAATATGTAGCCGGCATGTTGTTGGCAACATTGCAGCCATCTAAAGAAATATCCGTATGGCCCAGCAATATCGCCGAAATATTGCCGGGATTTAAACTACTATTGCAGTTAGTGGCTGATGTGTTGCCGAGGAAGTCGAACCGCCTTGGATAATTTTGTGTGTTGCCGGATAGCTCTTCGAAATTTAATTTGATTTTGGCGAACATATAAAGCAAAAATGAATATATGGTCAAATGAGAAGACAATAAATTTTATTAATGCAGTACATTTACGTCCAGAGTTGTGGGATATAGAAAATAAGCATACAAAGACAGGAATGCAAAGAAAGATAGTTGGACGGCCATTGCAAAAGAATTCAATATACCCACTAAGCAAAAAATCATCGTAATTACGTTACATTTATGTTTCCTTGTTCCTTTGTTACGTTTATCATCTTGAAACATTAACAGCGCCTTGAACCTAATAGTTTCGTTATATTTCCTTCAACTTAACAAAATCGTTGTTACGTTAAAAATACAACGTTTTTGTTTGAAACTTACGGCCCCGTTACGTATTTTGCATGGGTTGGGCCTAACACATATTCTGAAACATCCACGTTATATAACTTACGTTGTAAAGAGGTTTTTCTAAGGATTTAAATAGGTGGTTCTGTTATGTTGATTATACAGGGTGTCCCAGAATATGTGGGCAATCTCTCAGAATCTAATAGAAAATCTAAAAATATTATGACAAGTTCCCATAAACTTTTTTTCTACGAGCCTTCCCTACGGAGATACAGAGATACAGGTACATAACGGACGACCGTGGAAATCGTTTTTTTTAATAACTTTTAAAATACAAAGCGTAATTTAATGTTTTCTTAATATGACGGTTACTAGATAAGTTTTTTTTAAATAAACCCATTAAATTATATTTGGCTTATTTAGTTTGCCAGGGACGGACTAGCTTTGGCACAATAATAGCAATTTTTTTATCACCCTGTATGATAAAGGCTCAACAATATTATTTTTGGATAGATTTAACCTTAAACTAAAAAAAGGTATTCTTGATTAACATCAATAAAATCAACTGTTTACTAGAAATAAAATATTATGGTTGGTCAATTTTTTACATTATACAGGGTGTTTTTTAATTGTCCGTCAATATTTAAGAGGCACTTTTTGGGTCCATTTTAAGAAGAAAACTCATATAAACGTAAGTACTAAACCTCTTAACTTTTGAGATACAGAAGAGTAAATTTTTTAAAAATATATAATTTATTATTAATATCTGTAATACCACTTTAGATATTTTAATGAAATTTGGCTTACATGTACTATGTATCAAGCAGCATTTTTTAGTGTACCAAATTTTTTTTATTTGCAAAATAGGCCGGTCAAATTCTGTACGAACGCCACTGGTGGAAATAAAAAAAATGTGGTACACTTAAAAATGCTTCTTGATGCATAGTACATTTATGCCAAATTTCATTAAAATTTCTTAAAATGTACCTAAAAACTGCTTCTCTAAATACTGACGTACAATTAGAAAACACCTTGTATAATGTACACAAATTTAAACTACCATGATATTTTATTTCTCGTAAACAGTTGATTTTATCGATGTCAATCAAAAATACCTTTTTTTTAGATTAAGGTTAAAGCTACCCAAACATAATATTGTTGAGCCTTTATTATACAGGGTGCTAAAAAAATTGCTATTATTGTGTCAGATCTAGTCCGTCCCTGGCAAACTAAATAAGCCAAATTTGATTTACTGGGTTCATTATAAGAAGATTTATCTAGTAACCATCATATTAAAAAATAATAATTTACGCCTAGTATTTTAAAAGTTATTTAAACAAAAACGATTTCCAGGGGCGTCCGTTATGTACCCTGTATCTCCGTAGGGGAGAGTCCTAGGAAAAAAGTTAATGGGAACTTGTCATAATATTTTTAGGTTTTCTATTAGTTTCCGAAAGATTGCCTACATATTCTGGGACACCCTGTATAACATTAAAAGATCTTTTGGATCCCTTATGTGTGGTGTATAGTAACCTCAAAAAATTAATTAATTAACAATATTAAAAAATTGTTTACCCTAAAGTTTTAGCATTTTCGTGTATAAAAGTAAATTTTGCGTCCACTCTGCTATTAAAGATGCCACTGAAAAAATATGGATGTAAAAAAATGTTGTGATAAATCGCCTGTTATTTTTGATAATCATTTTTTCGTCCACCCTGAAATAGTACAATAGATAAAACCAGTGAAAAGTAACTATCCCTAATAAAAAAAAACTAATATAAACTATAGGGAAAAATTTATTCATAAAAATATCTGATGTCTACAACTCTCCTTTCATATTTCCCAAATTTTTGTACAGACTATTTAATATGGAAAGCTTATTTTCTAAATCCACACAAAGTGTAACAGTTAATATATAATATAAAAATGTTCATGTGATAATGTTTATCTTTCTTAATTTACTTTATAAAAAGTCTTACACATTTCGTGATGTGTAAATATGAGTAATATTAAAAAAAAGTAAAAAGGTCTTAAGTTAGGTATAAAAATTGCCTACATAATTTAAAAAATGCTTATTAAAAAACAACTGTATGTAATGTACTAATATCCATGTTCTGTTCTATTTTTTCCTCCTAGTTGCACCTGGAAAAAAAACTTTGTAAAATATTTGCCCCAAAACTTTTGGTTACTGACATAATTGCTTCATTAATTAAAAAGATAATTTTATATCACAAGTTTGGCAAAAAAACTGTATTTGCAGATAGTATCATAGATGCTTTATTTCACTATTATAAAGGATAATACCTTGTGTTGGCTTTAAAGCCTACAATTTTTTTAAATATATAGTCAAATTTTCTCTTATATTAGCTACTCGATTAGCCATCACTAACGGCGGTTTGCACCACTAACTCTTAAAAGTTCACAATAACTAAGTAGCACTTAGTATTAAGGTTGACCTTAACGATTAATAGCTTTGCACAAGTTACACTTATTATTTTCTTAGTTAAGTATTAAAAATACTTGGCAACATTGTAAAAATATTCCAGTTTTGATGTTTGGTAACTAGAGCCGCATTTAGTAATGAAGAAGGAGACAATTTGAGCGAAAATTAAATTTTTGTTCCCCAAAAAGTTCAAATTCGTTTCTTACAGTTCATTTTTAAACAAAATACGGTTTTTATTTCTGTAATTGTTAATTATTTATCGTGCGCATTCATAATGAGTAGCAGCAACCGAGAAAAATAAAATAGAAAAAGGGGTCCAAACTTATCAGTTAGGGAAAAAACTCTTTTATTAAATATAATCCACGATTATAATATACAAGTTATTTCTTTAACATTGCAAAAAATTTTACAGACGGACTTCTTTAATAAAAATATGAAAAAACGGCCTAAACCTCTTAACTATTGATCTATCGGGCTATAAATTATTAAGAAAAATAAATTAGATTATTTTATTTTATAAATGTGAATGAAATGAATAAGGGCATAAAATTTGAGATAGTTGTTGATTTTTTCCAAGACTTTCTTCCAACAAAATTTATAATAATAATCTGTTACATTGAGAAAGGGTTAAAATTTGCACTCATAATGGTTTTTCCATTCTATCATTGTATTGAATGTTGACTTCCTATTGTCGACATGTATTTGATTCGTTTACTCGAAAACGGCAAAATTAACAAACAAAATGCACTGGACAAAAAATTTTCTATATAAATAGTTTTCAGAATGCATTTTCTCATAGCAGATTTCCAACCTTAAAAAAAAAAAGATTAGGTCATTATTGAAAATATTTATTTTAAATTAATTTTGAAAATGCACAAACACAACACAAATAATTTAACGCTTTTACCACCAAAACAATAAAACTTTTTATTTTTGAGGTTATAAAATTACCAAAGTATCACTTAAGCCAAAGAAATCTTCGGCTTAACTTAGTTTTAGTTTTAAGTGACAGTTAGCTGTTAAGTGTTTGGTGTGCAAACGAAATCTTTCACTTAAGTATCACTTAAAGTTAAGGTTGACCTAAGTATCACTGGTGCAAACCGCTGTAAATGGTAAAAACTGATAGACCACCCAATTTTAAAAAAACATTTAGACACTTTGTACTATATAATTATTTTGCTTCTATTTGATAAACAATCCAATTAAAAATTCAATTTATCCCTTAAAAAAACTTTTACTTACAGTTATACTTGTTACGTTACTTGCTTCTTCTTCTTCCCTGGGAGCCGTCTTGATTAGCTTGAGCATGTTACACCTATGCCTCTCTTTTTAACTGCCAATCCACTTTTTGAATAGTTGTCATATAAAAACATAATGTGCTGCATCTACAATTTATTTAAAAATTAATTTTCTAATAATTTTATTATTATTATTATAACTATTATTTATGTGTCAAATGTCTAATATCAGGGCTCTAAAAAGTACAAAAAAAATACTTCACAGTGAATCCTTTAAGTTACAACTTTGATCAAATTTATTCAACCGAAGTATTTCATTTATTTAAAATACTCAATTTTTGCTATATAAGTCCCCTAAAAAGTTTTTTTTTGACCGATCGGAAAATAGAAAAAGAAAGTAACTTTTTTTCGGGCTACTTTGCAGATCCATGAAATGAAAAATAAGCTGCTATTTGGAGCATAGCCGTTTTTATGCATGGTTGTTACTGAAACGAACTTCAGTGGTTTTTTTATCTTTGGACAGTCCACGAAGGCTTAGCCTAACTACTACCGTACTGTGGGTGTCTTAAATTATTCTTATTGTAATAATAAGTATCAAATCCATGTCAAGCGGATAAATAGACCTGTTGTCGATCATTAAAATATTATTATTGTTTTTTTAATAGCTTCGGTTGAAAAAAAACATTGTACATTACATGATCGAAAAACAAGTGTTTTGCAGGTCTGGCCAAGCTTCAAGGAGTCGCCTACGGTCAATTACGGCTCGCCCTACAAACCGCTTGACTCGACTTGCAAAAACACTACTTTCCAGCCTTTTAAATGACTAATATGTAAGGTATAAAGCAACCAAATTTTAATCTATACTTTCTTTAATTTATATGTATCTAGGGAATGGGAGGTACCTTACCAAACTAAATCCGGACTTATTACTCCAATATTTATCTTAAGGAAACGGCTAACGCTGGATTTTCTAAACTTATGGCTTAAAAACCTTAACTTTAAAATCTGGATTTTTGGTCAGTTTATCTATATACAACATACATACATAAAAACTGAAGTGTAATAGAAAATACTGTAATATACTTACTTTCCGATCAATATTTCCCTTTAATATCACGAGAAAAACCAAAAAACACAATTGTTCTTAAAATAAAGTAAGGTTAAGTACTAAAGCGAAGCTTCTTTCTCTAAACCTGGCGTCGTTGTCAAAAAATGTAACAATCTTTGTGCGGGGTACATTTAAGCAAACGAGGTCGATATGTTAGCTGTGTTTACATTTCCACGAGGAAATGTAATAGACGCAGTAAACGTAACGATTCTGCATTAAATAATATCATTATTATAACGTTACACCAATAACATTTTATGTTTTAACAAATTATAATCGTATCTGATACGTATATTAACAGATGTATCGAACTTGTATTTAAAAGACCGTTCTATACATGGCAACATTTTAACGTTAACATAAGTGTACATAAAAATTACGTCACTAAGATGTTTGTTCTATACCGTATTAAAAATATTTACAAGGGTATGTTACAGAAACGAAAATTATCAGTAACAATTCAAGAAAACGAAACAGACATGATAAAATAACGTTTAAAACTAAACGTTATCACAGTTACTTTTAAATAACGTTACAAAACGTGGTCAAGGTGTTTTTTGCTTAGTGGGATCGGACGAAGGTTATAAAAAATTCAGAAGTTTAAGGACATATGCAAAAAATGAACACAAAAAGGTAATGCAAAAGAAAAGTGGAAGTGAGGGCGGCAAAATTGTATGTTGGTTTGCATATGAAGCAATTCAATTTATTTTATCTCGGGATGTACCAGAAACGGGCATCGATAGTGTAACCATAACAAGTGAGGTAAGTAAATTTTGTTATTTTTGTTTGTAACTATGTTTATTTGCATTTTATTTATTTAAATACATATCTTGCCAAGACACCCTTCCTTGGTCAGTCATAAAATAACTCATAAATTCGTCTCTAATTTCTCTTGTTGATGAATTTCTTGGTATATTTTGCATAGGCATTAAATTGTTTTCATCGCGTCGCCACGTACCTGGTACTATATTTCCAGTAGCAGTATCTTCTGTATCAAATACGCCAGTTGGTGAATATAAACTTCGAGTTTCTGGATTTCTTCGCAAAAAATTGTGTAAGTATACACAAGCCATGACAACCTTAATGGTATTGTCCAAGTTTAGTGGAATAGTTTTCAGCAGAATTCGGAAACATGTAGCCAGTAAACCAAACGTATTTTCCACAACTCTGCGTGCCCTTGATATTCTATAATTGCAAACTCGTTTAGGCGAGCCTACATGTAAATCGATGGAGTAGGGCTTACAGATGTTTTCAGTCAATGGGAAAGCATCGTCAGCGAGAAAAACATATGGCAATTTCATTGTTCTAACAGGAAGAGGTTCGGGTTTTGGTAAATTAAGTGTTTGATCTAAAAGAGATTTTCCGAAAGCGGTATGCCTAAATACTCCTCCATCTGATATTTGTCCTTGGCATCCCACATGAACGTAAATAAATTGATATTGGGCATTTACTACAGCAAATAGAACGTGCTAAAAAAATTGTTTGTTATTGAAATATTTACTTCCACTGTTCGGCGGGCAAACAATTGCGACGTGCTTCCCATCATTGAACCGACACAATGTGGAAAGTTCCATCGATCTTCGAAGTCTTTTGAGATTCGCGTCCATTCCTCCTCAGGATGGTATCTACAACAATTATTAAAAAAATATGTTAAAAATAAAGTTGCAGTTGTCAGTCAAATTTTATTTTTAAAATTGATACTTCATTTTAAAACTAGGTGAAAAGAACTTTTCTTATCAAATCATTAATCCGCTAATTACTATTATAGTAATATTAGCATTTTCATTAATGGGCTTCTTATTTTTTTTTCAGCAAAGCGAGCAGTCTGACAATTTAGATGAACCACCTCTAAATAAAGATGACAGCATATCCAATATATCTGAAAAGCAGCAACAAAGTCATACATTGCGGAAGAGAAAAGTGCAAGATGCAGAGGAGCAACGAGCAGTGGAAAATGCAATACGTATTTTAAATGATAGTCCACGGCGAAATAATCCTTTTTCTTCGTTTGGAGAATACGTTGCTAACAAGCTCTTGACGTACGATAACTTAACCCAAGTGAGTTAGAGTTTGAGATCAGCAAAATATTGTACAACGCTGATATAAAAATGCTCAAGGGCCAGGAAAGTACACGTTCACAGGTTTCATCAAATTATTGCTATGCAAATTCATCTGTTCAGGAAAGTGTCGTTTCACCAAACAGCGTTTCATTGAGACAATCGCCTATTACCGACGGAAATGTCCAATGTGAAAGTGTACAAATACATCAGGCGATTTATAAATTTGACACCACGAATTCTACAAATGCAACTATCGTGACAAATCAGGCCAAAACATACGCATAATTAGTCGGAAGTGTTATAAATAATAATGAGTAAATTTGTTTTTGAACTTAATAAAAATTTAAAAACTTACCTTGGTATATTCCTTTAGACCATCTATTAAAGCTTGACATACTTCTGGAAGTATGAGACAAATGGAAAAAGTAGTGCACTCATTGCACACAATAAACATAAATTAAACTATTATAGGAGTCAGGAGTCGCCAAAAACCGAAGAACGATTGCTAATCTTGTAGATATTGGTATTGCCTTTCTCATGTTTGTATCTTGCTTCTGTATTCTTGGCCCCAACATATTTATTAATAGTTCGAAATCACTTTTTGACATTCTTGTAAAATTCTTAAACAAATAATTGTCTAGTATTAACTCTATAGTTAAATTACTCCTCGTTTCTCGTTTGTTTAAAAAAGGAGGTATCTACATTTTTCGTTTTTTCTTTTTCTTTTTAAGGTATCGTCGTAGCACTATTAAGGACGCAGCAACTTGTATAATGTTGGGCATTTTTATTTTTGGCTTCGTCAATACTAAAATGTATTTTTCGTGTAAACAGAAAATAATAGGCAATAAGCATGGATGGAAATATTGCAGAAAATATATTTTTTATTGTTGACTGGCCATACGTAAATATTGCTGTTTTTTAAAAATATCGCTGAGCAATAATTTGTGACAAATATTGCCGACAATATGCCCTTTAATGGCCCGTCTAAAGCACCTTAAGGATATCTCAATACATACACATCAAATTTTGGCGACATACCGCGTTGAACATTGTTAGGACAGTTAACATACCGGTTTATTTTCGCGAGAAGCAGGGAACGTAGGGAAGGTGTTCTGTCGTCAGTATCTACGTCATTACTTTGTACCCAGTATCTACCGCTATCGCCACTGGTCAGGAGGAGCGTTAATAATGGTTATGTCAAATTTAAATTTAAAATAATGGAGGATTCGCGGCTTTTCTATTGTTTTGCTTCTGTGATGTTTTTTGCTATAGGGTTTTAAAAACTATTTGGATTGCAGATTTTTTGGTTTACTAGTTAATTCCCAAATGGATGAATTAATTCAATTATATTACAATCATAAAGGAAAAATTTACTTATTATAGTTGACTTGGAAATAGCTAATATCTTATTAAATGAAAAATTTGGTTTATATATTATCTTTTCGACTTATTTCTTAACTCTCCAAAGACCTTACATTTAAATTTAAACTTAAAAGTGTATTAAACTATTAGTAGTAAGTTGACATACGTAAACCGTTTCGTTTTTGCGAGGATAGGCTGGTTAAACACGGTTAGAATGGTGGGGGAAAGAACTGCTATCAACCAGTAGTTAAAAACGGTAAGTCGCGAAAATATCCATACAGCCTTGCAGCTATTGTCGCATTTTGCAGACACTCAAAATAAATAGCAATAATATCAACTGCTTCTTCAAACAATAAAGGCATCTTTTAAAAACACAATAGCACAACACTAAAAATTATATTTTGAAATAAAAATTGTTGGATTTTGACATTTTAGCATCCTTTTATTTTCAAAGCTAACTTGATAAGGACCACGCTCGATGGATTATTACAGTTATAGGTTGGTAATTATCTAATGTTGTATAATATCGTTAAATGGGTTTAAATTAGTAAAAATTACGTAGTATGTCATTAGATTTTGTAAAAATGTATAAATTTAATTTTTACCTAAAAAAACCGGCTAGTAGAAAACATCGTGTCCTTAAATGCGTTACGTCTCTATGTAGTATTTATATTTTTGCGAATATATTCGGTTTTTAAAAAAGATATTAAATTGCGGTTTTCGCCGTTTTGTTAGGATTTTTTCTCTATCTAAATATGTAAAAGGTATATATCATTGTATTTAAATTTTTTAAAAAATTCGTAAAATAGGTTAGTTTTACCTTGACGCCCTCTAGCGGCGTTTGTGAGATGAGTTTAGCAATAGTTTATACACTTGAAAATAATGCTTAAAATGCTCTTTTAAACGAGACTAAGTTCCCCTAAATTCGGTTAAAGCAATCCGGAGTTATTAGCATTTTTCATTAAACCTTCCACCACTTTAATTTAGAACTGACAAAGAAATTACACCTGAAGCTTTTTTGTTTGAAAACTTTAAAAAATAAAAATAGTACCATTTATTGATACACTTTATTTGATATTTTTTGAAAATGTATATTTTTTTTTTGACGTTACCCTTACTCCCTAGCGTTTCCACAGACTTGAAAAAAAATTTCCCAAATTTCTTTTGGGTGTTTTTATCTAAAGTTTTCCCAAAATTATATATTATAGTTTCTGAGATATAGCCGACTACCTCTATTAGTGGAACACCCGGTACATGTTCTTTATCTCGGAGATTTACAAAAAATAAAATAGTCAATAAATGTTTATGTCGATTTTCAGTTAAATAATACGTTAAATTTCTCTGGATATGAAACTTAATATAATATTACTTATTTACATTTAAAATTTTTGTATTAAGGAGATACTTTTTACTTTTACTAGTGTTTAAACAACTCTTGATTATTATTACATTTAATGAATAAACAGTTCATGAGTCTTTAAAATTCCTTTCATAAATTATATAACTTCAATTCTTTAATAAAGACAATGTAAAATTTTTCGGATTATCTACTCATCTGATAAAACTCGAAATATGTCAAATGAACATGTATGTATTATATATATATATATATATATATATATATATATATATATATATATATTATAAATTGCCCCCAAATTGGCAACATATGGAAACTTTTTTTATTATTAAATTTTACGAAAAAAAGTTTTCTTCATAAAAAGTCCTGCATGCTCTAAAAACTAAAATACAATCATTAAATATTTTTTTTAAAATCCTATCAATTATGTCAAAAAACCCAAATTTAGTCATAATTTTTGTAGTAGTAGTGCCGTAAAGTACCTTTATATTTAACGATATCAAAAATTGTTATTATAAAAAGTTGTTTGGGATTAAAAATAACGTTTAAATATGCAGTTACATTAATTTATTATATATATTTTTATTTTAAAACATATCTACTCGAACAATGAAAATTTAACTTAAATTATTTACATGTAATCTGTACATGCTCCGACAAAAATGTAAAAAGAAATTTTTTGAAATATATTCTAGGATTTTTGACAAAAATATTGACAGTGGTTAAAAATATCAGTTTTTTTAAGGAAAAATTTGGTAAAAATTTGGAAATCCAAAAATTTATTTTTTTGGTTAAAAGGATATAAAGGCATTTTTTAAACAAAATTTTTTAAATTTCCCGAACAACTTTTCTTAATAACAATTTTCGATAATTTAAAATTTATCCAAACCAAGCAAAATTCATATTCTTTGACATACCTGTATAAAATTGAAAAAAATTTAAGTATATGTTAATTCATTTAGGTTTTAGAACATGCAGAACTTTTATAAAGAATAACTTTTTTTCGTAAAATTAATAATAAAGTTTCCCATATTAACAAAGCACACTTTTTAGTTTATTTTTGATTAAAGATTTTATTTTCAGTTTATAAAAAATAAAACCATTTCATTTCAAACTTCGCGTAAGGTTGCAGAAGTGTCGTAAAAAGTGTAATATTTTAATTAAAGAATACTGTAAGATATTTTAATTTTAAATTGCTCTTTTTTTTGGAGTACTCTTATGATTGACTATTATGCCCTTACCAAGGTCGGATTTAACTTTTTGCCTCCCATAGGCTAATATATTTTTGCCGTCCTAATATGGCAATATTTTTTGGATATCATTTAGCATTTAGTATTAAAAGAAGGTAAACTCCACTAGTAATTCTTATAAAAATTTAATAAACAAATTTAACAAAAGCAAATCATACAGAATATTAACCCCTTAACGGCCAAAGGTGCGTCAACGAAACCTCTATATGATTTTTTTATAAGCAAAAGTAATATTTTCCTCTTTGTTATTATTATTATATCTCCCAAGACTACAGAATATCTAAAAAATATTTTTTTTTTGTTGAAATTATTGTTTTTTATAAAAAAAAAAAAAATTTTGAATAAAAAGTAATTTCAAAAATTTTACTTTTTTCTTACATTCCCATTTTTCCTTACTAAATATGAACCACATATAATATTTTTATGCTAAATACAAATAAAATATATGTGATTAGTACTCAGATACTTAGATCAGTTTTAATTTTGAAAATGTTTTCAAATCCCTTTGTATTTGTAGCGGATGCGTATCGCACCTTTGGCCAGTAAAAGGTAAGACATTTTTTTAGAGTTGAGACGGTCTCAAATATCGACGCCACGCTTCCGTTGGTTACTTTTATCCCCTGTTTTTTTTTTTGTTCGCTGTGATAAAAAAGTTTTGCAAAAAAGGGCCCAAATGCATTGCTTGAAGATTTTAGTTGGTTCTTTTCCCATTCATATTACTTTCTAAAAATGAGAATTTTTTTATTTATTTTTTTTATAGTTTGACGATATTATTTTTATTATTCAAACTGTTTTAGTGGGTTGTCAACGTACCAAATGAAAAGACCATTTTACAACAAAGAGCTTGTTGCTTTATTAGAAGGAATTCAGATTGCAAAAGCGATTCGGGTTCATTTACGTGCCGCCCAGACAGATGAAGTTACGGACGAAGAAGATATTGACGAAAATATTCTCGTGAGGAGAACCTGGAAACGGACATTGCGGGGACTTTAAGTAAAACCAATTATAGGAAACGAAAGCAAAGGGGGAGGATATCGAAATTCCCAACATAACACAAAAATATTGACAGTGATGATTCGAAGATGTACCTTTGAGTCAATTAGCTAAACGTGCTAGGACCGATTAGGAAGAAATCAAATCTTTGTTCCAAATTGGAAAATTACTGAAATACTCTCGTACAACACCGCCCCCCAGCTTAGTTCGAGCGATATTTGGAGAATATCAAAGCCGAGCATGGTAATAAATCACTTATGAAATATTTTCTTTATTTTTGATAAAGAAGTAGTTGATAGTATTTTGAGTTTCACCTGTCTTGCACCAAAAAAACCATCATGTTTTAAATTAAGAAGCGTTTCAAGAATTTTTTGGGCATTCATTTTGCGGGGATCATACTTTCCCCAAGCTGATTTTACTGGTAAAAAGATGAAGATAAAGAAGTCCGTGTTGTCAGAAACTATGAGTCGAAATAGATTCAGATCAATAAACGATATATTCATCTGCTGATATCAAAACTAAACAAAAGTGACAAGTTTGCAAAGCTAACACCGATTTTTGAAATTATAAACAAAAGTGTACAGTTCGGTATTTTTGGGAAAATCTTTCTATTGATGAAGAAATGGTCCCATTTTTTGGGAAAGGGCCTCTTGCAAAATGTTTATTCGCGGGAAGCCAATTAGATTTGGATTAAAGCTTTGGTGTTTATGTTCTGACACTGGTTATTTATTCAAGTTCATTCCTTATGGGGGAAAAAGAAGAAAACGCAGATCATACTATGGCATTAGGAACAAGGAGGTTTATGGATCTTCTCTCAGTGGTAGAAAACCCGGGTCATCATAGAATATTTTCGATAATTTCTTTACGTCTTATTCTTTTTTTGCTGCTCAAAAGGATACGCAGAAACAGTTAGAGAAATCGTACAGCGAAATGTTCTATTAAAAAAAATAGCAAAACTTTTGCCAAAAAAGAACGAGTTCTTAAAATTTGTGCTTTGACTCCAATTTGCAAGTTTTAGTTGTGCGTTGGAACGACAATTCTGTTGTAACTGTAATGTCAAATACATGTCAAGTTTACCGCTAACTCAAGCCAAAAAAATAAATCGAAAGAGCAAAAAGATATTTTTCCACCTCAGCCTAATGTTATACGAATATAATAAATACAGGGGGGCGGGACCTTCATGACAACGGAATTGGAAATTACCGTATTCAATTCGGGGCAAAAAATGGGGGTGGCCGTTATTTACAATATGGTTGACAGCATGGTGATTGGTGGTTAACAGTTGGAAGATATATAGAATTGCTAATGACTGTCATTATTTCTCGATAAATTTGATCGAACTAGTGCGTACCCTACTGAAATTTAGTGGACAAGAAGAAATTATCTATAATCTTTGGATATTATCATCTTCTCACTCTTCCTATGTCGCCCCTCTAGAACTGCCTTACCAAACGACACACGATTTGATAATATTGGGCATATTGTTAAAAGATTTGAACAAAAACCGGAAAAAATGTAGGTTCTGTAAAGTAACACTATTTACCTGTGGGACATGTATGGTTCATCTGCATCAGATTGTTTCGAAAAATTTTCATAACAAATAATGGTTGTTTTCTTTCGTATTCAATTTTTTTAAATAATAAACATTATTTTCTTCATAGCATATTGTTTATAGACTTTTTTTCCAACTATATCTTTTTCTGGTTTCGGCCAAGGTGCGTATACGCACCTATGTATTTTTGGGTTAAAAACCGGGAATAAAAATTTTTAATGGGAAAAAATTTTCTTAATTAATTATTTTTTAAACAATATTCAATGACATGTAAGTAGAAGTTTTTATTGGGTTGGCCGTTAATGGGTTAAAATAACAATTCTTTAAAACAAACAAATCTCATATTATAAAAACAAAATATAAATTAAAAAAGGTTTAACAAATAAGCCTTTTTGAACTATGTATTATTTAATCCAAAACAAAACCTATACTGACATTTTTATTCGTACCTTTTTTTGCAAAATCATTAATTATATCATTAAAATTTATGATTACATTTGTTTAAAAATTAATCGTAAATTTGCCGCTCCCAATATTTGCCGCCCTAGGCTTCAGCCTACTCAGCCTTTGCGTAAATCCATCCCTGGCCCTGACCCGAGAAGAAAACCCTTCTCGGCCCTTACACTATAAGGTATTTGTGCTAGACAAACTTGTAAAACTGGACTAAAAAATACTCGGCAAAACAAAATCTTACTTGTTTTCCAAATTATTTCTTATGTTTAAATTTGTTGTAGGACCGAATGTAAAACTGATTTTACAGAAATTCAAATATATATTACATGATTGTTACAAAATATTAATAGTTATTAAATAAAATAATAAAATGTAGTGTTGGATGATTAACTTTTTTTTTTGTGCAATTATACCGATTTGCTTTACTTGTCGCACTTCCTTGCCATATGTAGCCGCATGTTTCAATTACCGTTGACAAACGTTAATTTTGCTAATGAATTTATGTCACATTAAACATAAAATTAATCTGGATATAATAATGAATGTCTTCCATCTGGTTTTAATTGAAAACATTAATTAAATAAGAAAAGTAATCTTGCAGAAAATTGTCCAAGTTTTCCTTGTACTTAATCGAGTGAAATTTGTTAAATAATGATACAGATATCCTTAACAAAGCTAATTATATCAGTGATGACATCCGCCAAGGAAAACAGGCACTACTCATTCGTCATATTTTTATAATATAGTTTATATACACTAATATTTAATTTTTTGGTGGGGTTACTAATTTATTCTAACTGATTTGTGACTGTTTTTAGTTAATATTTTTGTGCGTAAAAATATAAAAGGTGATATTCACAATTATTCGTTGTTTGGAGTTATGGAGAGCACTCGGTAGAGCCGTTATAATTTCGATTAATATGTCAGTCCATCATGACCTTATAACTATAACAACCAGACTAAAATTTTGTAGAGAGGTGTGTTTTTACCATATTAAAAAGAAATTTTATGATCTTGCATACACTTTCTAAGCTAAAAAGAAATCGCATTCAAACATTTTTATGGCGCGTAAATTAAAAAACCTTAAATCCTTAGCACCTTTTTCTCTTTCTTTATCTTTTTGATTAAAATATCTTTAAAAAAACGCAATTGGAGCTTTTGGAAAATATATTTAATAAAAGTATTTATGGTTACAGTAAAAATTGAATTTAAAAAATAAATAAAATTCTAATTTGCTTTATTTTAGTTACTTCCAATAAATATCAATAAAATATCACTTATATCCCATCAAATAAGAATCAGCCAGATAGGCGTATTCGGAGGCGGCTGCCGGGCTGCAGCCCGTTTCCTTCAAAGGCGACATATTTTTTTAAGTAATATTTGTTTTAATAAGCACTATTTTTTTTTTCTTTTTTTCTTAACCTTATGTATCTTAGCTGTCACACTTGGATTTAAAGATTTATCGTTCACTATTTATTTTATTTTATTATTTGTAAAAGTATTAAAATAAAGTTTTTTTGGAATAATAGTTTTAAATTGATTTCAGGCCTAAACTAAATCAGCCTAATGCATAAATAGTTAAAAGCCTGCAAAAATTTAAAAATAAAAAAGTTTTATAAAAGCTTTTTAATACGGTAAACAGGGTTAAAATATTTTCGGTAACCAATTGGATTTTTTTTGTAGAGTTAAACATCCTTGTGCTTCAGATCAATGATAAAAGAATAAATAATAAATCACCACCTTAAAAGCGACGGCCAATTCGTTAATTTACAAGGTAACGATACTGTTAAAAAGTGATCTCTTTACAATGGGCTTATATTATGTCCGGTCTCTTGTTTCGTACATTCCCGTTTCGTACACTTCAGAAATTTACCTGAAATATTCCGTTTTGTACACTAAATTATGTATTCAATTTTATGCTTTTCGTTTCGTACACCGACCATTGTGACGACCCAAATACCCAATCAAATAAATACCATATTAAAAATTATTAAAATTTTGTTAACAACCTCTACATGGGGATAATTTAGACAAATTTAAAAGCCCTTAGTTCTGATCGATCATGGTTAGTTCTGTGTAGTTAAAGGGGCTTTTTATTTTCCCCAATTATATTTCAGATGTGATAAATGACTAAAAGGATGAACAGTAAACTTTTCCGTTTCGGCCGCAATTCTGCCATGACCTAATTAAACGTAGGGATAATTTAGACAAATTCAAAAGCCCCAATTATATTGCAGATGTGATAAATCACTAAAAGAGGGAACAGAAAACTTTTTCTGTTTAGGTAGGTAGTTAAAACTACTATATTATTACATTATTTTAATATCACTATTATCTAAATAAATATTTTATGCATCTTATATGTGAGCAATAAATATTTTTTACATTTTTAATTTAAATTAGTTTTTTAAATTTATTTTATCATATTTTATGAACCATCAGAGACAGGAACCTACCTCAGTTTTTGGTGTACGAAACGAGAAGTCGAAAACTCAATAATTAATTTTGTGTACGAAATAAGAATATTTGTGGGAATAAATCATATGTCCTAGCCCGCAGCTATTGTGTCCTAATGAGGGTTTGTTTTATTACCTAAATTATAATATAATAAAACGAATTGCGCATAGGACCTATTTGGAGTACCTATATTATGTATGTATGGTATTTAAATAATGGGGGAAAATGCTAATTTAACTAACCAGAGAAACAATTTTTGTTATCATTTCACGTAACATTTAATGGTAAATTTTTATAAAACGTAATAAAGCTCCACCGATTGCAAACCTGCTGGTGCGCAGTTCTGTACTGTAGATTTGGGTCGTTTTGAGTACAATGGGCAAGTCGTGTTTAAAGGTTAGGTCACCTGTTGCTCCAGTGGCTTGGACAAAATATAAAAAAGTGATCTTTTGCCAACCTTGGGTCTACTGTATACATACATAAATATATTTCTATTTTAATTTTATATTGTAAACATGTGAGACCTGGTGATAATTTTTTAACGATTTATTTTACTGCCGTTTTATTGTAAATAAATATTCTAAAGTTCACATATTATGTCTATTTACCAATAATTTGGACGGGGATGGAAATAAATAACATTGGTAGGTAGTATTTATACAGAATAACCGAAAACAATATCAGTTATTCGGAGACCATTGAAACTTTGCAAAGAATTACGTAATTATATAATTATTCATTTGATGCTAATTTTAATTCGATGTTATTTATTATGGTGCTTCTGTTATGTCCTGGTATCCTAATATTTTTCCAGATATTTTTCCAGATATCTTGTATAGATATGTTAAATGAACGTGTGCACTTTTTAATTTATATGATAACCAAATAGCCAGCAGTTTTGTGCGAAAACGCATTTTCTTTCAAAACATAATTAATATAGATAGTTAAGAGCTAGCTTAACAGTTTACCACCTATCTTAGGATGCTAGCAATATGTATTTTAAACATAGAAAATAAAATAAAGGAAAGAGTATCTTATAAATTAGATTTAACTCTAAAATAAAGATTTTAAATATTTTTTAATTCATTATTACGGTTTTATGGGCTAGTTTATAGGCTATTTAAATTAGTTAAATGAAACATTGTAAAATAAAACGTATTATATTTTGGTTCACTAACTAGTACTAATTTACCAACTTTTCTGGCTATAGATATGTATTAATCGCAAAAGTATTAAATTAATTTTAATTTAAAATACAGACAAAACATACATAAATCAAATTAACAAATCACTTGTTCATAGGTATGTGACCGTTTAGAAACCAGTGAGAGTAGCGGCTATTTTGTATTACGATAACAATCCTTCACACACAATACTAGATTAAACTTATGGTTATTTTGTCCACTGCTTCCATGTTAGTTTCCTAGACAGTTAAAAAATATTTATCTGTGTTTCGCACAAAACAATTGGGTATTTGATCATTATATAAACTAATAAGTATAATTGAAACTTGCTACATAAGGGACATTGAGATAAAATGAATTATTTATGATTAATGTATTAGGCAAATTTGAATTAAATTTTTGCTAGCTTTCATCATTTTACCAAGTAGGCTAAGGATAAGAAGTAAGACCCACCTAACCAATACTTGAATTTAATTAGAGCTACTTTTTTATTTAATGAATAAAAGTAACCCCAAGAGAAGTTCAAGACATATTTGTTGGTTGTTTATACAGCTTGTATTTCTTAGTAAAGAAAAATTTGCTTATGGAGATATTTATTCCTTGATTATTTTAAAATTGTGATAAAAACTTGCAAGCTACACACAAAAAAGGGTAATACATGTAATAAACAAATATTTATTTTATCACATTTCTTAAATGGTTCAAAAAATACAATTTTATCAACAGGAGTCTTTCATACCAGGAGTTATTTGTCATTTCTTATCTTTTTGTTTTGTAATTTAATATTTAGAAGTTTTCGTTATTTTGCCATACTTTGACAAATATGTAATCAAAGTAAGTAGCTGCTTGTACTGTTTATTATCTCGATGTCCGCTAGATAGTGTGTTTTTTAATAAAAACATTTCTTGCTTTTAAATCTTTTGCTTACTGTTCTTAGTTATAATCCTGTTTATGACAATTCTATGTTAGTATTCAAACACCCAGAACAAATAATTTTATTTTAGTAATATTTTGTAAACCTATTTATTGGCGTGAAAACAAGATATGATTAAATTCTCAGTCTATCTTAATTTAACATTCCTTGTTCCGCAGTTGTTTACTAAGCCTAGAACGGACGACTTGCAAACTTTTGTCATTCTGGTGGGATTAAAAATAGTCCAGGAAACGAAGCTGAAAAAAGTGCAAAACCTGGCAATTTTTTTAGATTTGATTAGATTTGCATAAAAATTTGGGATTAGGCTTAATTTATCCTTCTCTTTAAAATCTATATTATGCCGATGGGCTCTCTTTATTTTTTTAGTGGTGAAAACTATACCCGTTATTGCTAAAACCTATAAAACTATACATTAAAGCTTAAGTTGAGTAAAATTTGACTCAAATAAATTGAAAAAGTAGTATTTTGTTTCTTTAAAACATTATTTAAAATATTTCAGCCCTTAAAAATCTACCCCTATTATGATTTAATTTTAAAAACTATATTTACCTTAAAAAATTAATGTATTTATTATCACAGCGTTTGCATGAAAATTTGGGATTAAGCTTAACTTAGCCTCCTCTTTAATGCTAAAGGTCGCTTTTTATTTTTTAGGGCTGAAAACTACCCCTTATTGCAAAAACTTTAAAACTTTCATATTAAAGCTTAAGTGACATAAAATTAGGCTCAAATAGGTTGAAAAATAAGTATTTAATTCTTTAAAACAATATTTAATATATTTCAACCCTTGAAAATCAACACTAATTATTATTTAATACAAAAAAAAGTTTACCCTAGAAAAATTAACATATTGTCACAGAGTTGTAATTAAAAAATGTGACTGTTCAAAAGTATTGCTAATTTAATTTTGTAATCTTTTAATCTTTAAAAATCCACCCCTTACAATATTAAAATGCAAAAAATAGTTTAAAACCACGGATTTTTTAAAAAATACATCGAATCGCATAAAATGTTGAAATTAAGTTCGATTTACCCTTAACCCTTAACTGGTGACCATACGTCTCACAGACTCCGCATGATGGTTTACGTGTCGGCATTCCCCACCATAAATGTGTAGCCCGGCGCCGTTCCGTGTACCTTCATACCCTTCAGTGTTCTTACAGATGCCTTAGAGAGAGATACGTCCTTCGACTCATTTTTCAGTTATTTATATCTCGGAGTCTAGTAGACCAAGGTCACTATTAGTGTAATTAAAATATGGCTGGTTGCCCGCCCGACTGTAAGTGCGTTAGACGATGATTTTGAGGAAGTTTGCACAAATGGTATAATGAGGCGAACAGTGATATAAGTGATGAAGTGGAAGAAAGAAAACTGTATAGACAGTGATCATTTAACGGACAGTGAACAAGAAATTAGTGAAAATGAATGCATGACTCGGAAACGACATCTAGCGAAGACCAGGAAGAGGACGTCGATTCCGGTTATTATTACTATGGAAAAAATAGATTTAAGTGGAGTAAAAAGGCCAACCAGAAACGTCCGTACGCCTAGTCATAATATAATTGTACTTCCATCATTGCATTCACATGTAGAAAAGTCAGAGAGTCCTGTTTATTATTTCAATAAAATGTTTTCGCCAGATATGTATAGTCTTGTTGTCAAGAGAACTAATGAAAAACTCGCAACTTCGCCAAAATATAAAAAATATAATAAGGAAAAATCCGAGTTAGCACATACCGATGAAATGAATTCAGAGCTTTTTGGGACTGCTTCTCCTCTGTTTACGATCAAATCTGAGGATGTGCAAGTCTTTTGCTACGAACGGAAAGGAAGACCCACATATTTCAAGCTGGTTATGTCAAAGCGTTTCCTGTCCTAATAGCTGCTCTAAGAATTTGACGATGCCTCGGACGAGAACAAAGGGCAAAGGATAATCCTGCTGCAGCTATCCAAGAATTTTGATATATCTGTCCGCAATTCAAAAAACACCTATAAAGTTGGAGCCAATGTGTGCGTAGACGAGATCTTGTAGGCTTTAGAGGAAAATGTCGTTTTAAAATGTACATGCCGAACAAACCCTGTAAATATGGGATAAAAATCTTATGCATGACTGATGCACGAACTGGTATTTACACAACGCCTCATTTATGCTGAAATTTTAATTATTTGTTTACTATGACCAGACAAAATGTTATTAAAATAAAAGTGTTTTCATTGGGTGTTTGAAGAAATATATTAACTTGTAATCTGAAATATCTTCAAATCGTTTTTATTCTCAGTCTGTACTTTTTATAGTTTAAATTACTATAGTTAGATCTTGTAAACAAGTTGCTTTAATTTAGTCAATTAGGTAATTTATTTGCATAACAAGTGAGCAGCGCCCCATTGAAATAATGTTATAGAGTTTTTAAGCTAGCGACATAAAATTACATAGTTGGTCAAGAGGGGTAATTTTACGAAGGTGCAGTTAAAAATTCAGATTTTCCTCCAGTGTTAATCGATTAGAATAAATCAATTTATAGTTGCACTATGTCACAATAAACATATTTGATTATCTTTTTTATAAGTTCGCAAATAAAATGTAATAAAAATATGAAAGCATATTAATATCTTAAATAGTATTAATTACACCACACAAACATGGACAATTAAAACTGACAATAACTCACATAAAACGTTACTGTAAAGTTTAATTAGAAAAGGTTGATAAAATAATTTTTACGATCGAATAAATAAAAAACAAAAATGTTGAATCAAGCAATTAATAAATACGTTAAGTGGTAGCTAACGATTAAAAATACAGTGGGGACGTGGCCAACGTAGTAAATATGTTTTTGTACTAGATTTTGTACTTAAATTTCCTAAATTGCATTTATTAAAATAAATAAAATCCAATTAAAATATCACAAAACGCTAACATGTACAAAATTCTGTTTTTTTTTCCGTTTTCATTGTTAATTTTTAAATAGATAGTAATTTAAAAAATATTTTATAATATTTTTATATCTCATTGTTCTTATTCTGTAGTATGCTAGGAATTTTTTAATACCCCCTCATATACATGTCAGGATTCGTTTTTATTTTTTATGATTACGCCGATGACCAAATTTGTAGTTTTTAAATTTTAACTTATATGTTGAGCCAATTTAAAAGCTAATCGAGTAATCCAAGTACTGAAATCCTAAATGCTGCATTAATTCG
Organism: Listronotus oregonensis; assembly: GCA_019359885.1. Lineage (NCBI taxonomy): Eukaryota > Metazoa > Arthropoda > Insecta > Coleoptera > Curculionidae > Listronotus > Listronotus oregonensis. The sequence continues at coordinate 107,016 of JAHBCN010000003.1, forward strand.
CCTCCGTAATAAATGGCTTAAAAACTCTTTTATTTAGTTCCATTTTGAAAAAAAAATGTCGTGTTTTGTGATGGGTGGGTTATTTTTTATCATTGGAATAATGGTGTCTATTGTGTATCCAAATTTTATATTTGTTATTCACATTACCTAACTATATAAATATTTGTAAGACATAGTTTTTATGTTTGTTAAATCGTGTCATTGTAAGATATTTATGATCATTCTAAACCAGAGAGTTTAAACCCCCTTTTTATTATGTCTTATCATTATTCTAATATTTAATCCCCATCACTCTTGTTGAAAAAATAAGAATATTATATTTTAAACCTGTAATTTTTTTGGTATTACTTTTGTTTTTGACTAAATTACTTGATTTTTGTTAACTATATTTTTATTTTATTAACGAAACTACTTTTTGGTATTTCTTTCATTATTAAAAGTTAAATAATATACTTTTTACGTTATTCAAAAAGCTGAAGCAATATGGAACACTTTTCATTGTCAAAATAGTAATAAAGATCAGAAGATGTATGCTCTATAATATTGTGGTGGATTCACTTTTCAACAAATAATTTTTTGGGTTCTGGCCAGGTGATACCACTTCGGGACTAGTCCCGGAAGCGTATTGGCATTGTCTTCTATGGCACGACGCAACCTTAGAAGATGTATGCTGAATCAACACGAATTGAATATTAAAGCGTCTAGATCTAGTAGATCCGTTAGAAACCGGTTTTTTGTTTTTTTTTACTTTCACAGATAAAAAATTTGCACACCTATTTGGATTTGGAACATAAATATTAATTTTGGACAAATATTTTTTTAAATTGAATTGTTATAAATTCTTTCAAACAAATTAAATTAATTCACAAGTTTTAATCAGAGATCAATAAGTGACAGTGTGCAAAATATCTACATATCATCAGATAAATAAGGTTTCTCAAGAGCAGCAATCCATCATCAACTGGAATTTTGAAAAAGATACAAACAAAATAATTTTAAGAAACAATAGTCTTTTAAGTTATCAATTAAATTATAGAATAAATAATACACTTATGGATAAAAATATCGAATAGACACCCACGGTACGTTAGTACTTAGGCATTAGCCTTCGTAGACTGTCCCAAGATAAAAAAAAAAATCATCTTGAAATTTGCCATAAGGCGCAATGCTAATGGGCTGTACCAAAAATATTTATATTACCACTTAAAAATTATCATCAGACAAGGTGGCTTAAATGAAAAGTGTTTAAATAGGCTAATCTCACAGTTGTGTATATTACATTTGTTGTGTTACTGATAAATCACTCAGAGTTACATATACGCGAATTATTCCGAATATTTTCCTCATATGTTAAAGTTCCCATAAGAGGAGTGCAATTTTCGCAAAATTACAGTAATTGCACTGCAGAAATCGAAATTTGCTTTGCATCGCAAGTTTATATTGTTGACGAAACGTCAAAGCGGGTTTTTATTGTTACCAAACGTCAAAAAAGTCATATTCTGACAATTAACGTCATGTTATTGAGTGGCTGCAGGCAAAAAAGTCAATGTCAACAAAAGTTTTTAGGTTTTTTAACCATTTTAATTTTATTCTGTTAGTATTTTCTGTTTAATAATGTATTTAAATTTACTTGATTTGAGTTCTCAATTCGGAAAATATTCAAATAAATTACACTCGTGCACTAAAATAACCAGATAATTTTTCATTAAACGTGTTTTTTTTTGCAAATTGTAGTCGTTTGTTTTTATATTTAACGAAAATGCCCGTCTCTGCGGAATCTTTCAATTATAAAAAAAACACATTTCATTCAAAAATTTGATGCATCACTTGTGCAATTAATGCCCGAAAGCTATTGCCATAATTGTGCCAACAATTTAAACAATTATTTTCTGTATTACACGTTCATAATTCTTACTAGAATTTTCGCAATAAAAATATTAAACATGTTCTATATATTCGAGAAATTGCGCAAAAATCGATGCAGAACTTTTTTCGGGGTCGGTAATGTCATGGAAGATTAATATCATCAAGTAAAAAAGAACAAGCTAACTGATGCCGCTTCCCATAGTAACAACTTCCGTTTATCTATATATGACATAATTTAAAGAACACCAAAACCTTTTTTTATTTTTAAATTGTCGTGTTTCTAGGTTTTATTAAACTAACCCATTAGCTGTTTATAAGATTAGCATTTGTACGCATGAGCGTCACATGAATTCTAGCAATAATTCTACTAAAATTCATTGTAAGTATCAAATATAAATGAATGGTTATAGTACCTAAAACGGTTCTAATACAACAAATGTAATGATACACAACTGTGAGATTGTCCTATTTTAAAACTTTACATTATAGTCATCTCGTTTAAAGGTGGCTCCAGACCAAACGCGATACTGCTCTGCACTGATCTGTACGAAAAACCACCGCGCCAATCCGCGCGGCCCGTAGTTTCGTCGCGGAGCGGCGCAGAACACCGAAAAGAAAAATACTGATTCGTCATTGTTTTAATTGGCGCACGCGCGATTCGATATAATAGATAAAAATATGAAGTATTTCAAAAAATTTAAAATTGCTGCTGCTGTCATTATTATCAATCATTTAAATAAAAGAAGACGAAACAAACAACGTCGGCATTGGGTAACACCTATGCTTAAAAATAGATCAGTTTATAGTATTTTTTCTCTTCTATACCTACGAAGACAATAAAGAAATAATTTTCGATTTTACTACGTCGTCATCTGTTCCCATTTCGGAAGAAATATTGGTCCAAGCATCATGCTTTTTATTTTTTATGTGATAGTTATTACTTTTGGGATCCCACAATTCCGATTTTTTACGATAGAGTTTACTCAATTTTTCAATATCCTTATGTGTCCATTCAAATGTAGAACTAATTTTTTAATTCACCTCGAAACTCACAAACAATCAAATGAACAGCGTAAATGTTTTCCCGTCCAAACGAAACGCGCAGATCGTGTTCGCTTTTGTACAGGGTAGCGCAAAACGGCACAAATCAGCGCAGGTTATCGTACAGACTCACAGCGCTGTGTCGCGCTGATCCGACTTGAACCGCGCGGCGCTGTGCATCGCATCGCGTTTAGTGTGGAGCCACCTTAATAATTTTTATAATTTACAAGTATTTCTGGTACAGCCTATTAGCACAGCGTCTTATAGCAACATTTTAGTATATTCGATATTTAGGTCCATGCATGTATTTTAACAGTTATATCTAAAGTATAAAATAACTGTAAACACTGCGCAAATAAGGGCTAAGGCATCCTTAATAACACAGGTCCATAAAAATAAAAAAGTGGCGTGTGCTGAGTGTTGGATTAACATTGTCTGGCGTATTTTTTGCTGCTGAACACGAATCTGAAGTCAAAATTGGGGTCAAACCGCCAAAAAATCAAGAAAAGGAGTAATTTAAGATAACGATTTTTTTTTTAATTTAAAACGTCAATATCGCAAAATTATAAAAGACACACGAAACTTTATAGGACATAAACTATGTATTTTTACAAGACCTTTAATTTAAATCATATAACCCTTTTGTTTAAATGCAATATTTTTCAAGTCATAATTAAAAAACCGAATTTTCAGAATTTTTTCAAGGTGAAAAAGTTTCAAAATTATTATTTTTTTATTTTTGGATTTTTTTTTGTAAATTTTGAGTGATTTGAAATTCAAATGAATAAAATAAATGATTTTTAATTAAAAAAAACTCAAACATCACATGAATTAAAAATATTTTTTTCCTGACTGGACTGAAATTTTTTGTCAAAATTACATTTTCGTTTATATCTCCTTTATTATTTATCTTATTAAAATGTTTATATAACTTTTAATATAGACAATTTAGAGAGCTTAATTTTTTCTTTCATGAATTTTTTTGTATCTCTTATAGTTTATATGGTCGTATTCCAAACATTCCGTGGGAGCAGGTTTCTGCCGGTAAATGTACCGTAGCAGTTTTTTGGGTTTTTCTCGATTATTTGCTGTTTAACCCCCAATTTTGACTTCAGATTCGTGTTTAGCGGAAAAAAATTCGCCAGAAAATCTTAGTCCGACACCCAGCACAAACCACTTATTTTTTTGTGGACCTGTGAAATTTAAGTATACTGCTAATGTACCGTGCATGTATGCAAGTCATCTTGCTCTCGAATTTTTTTTTTGGCGGTTTTGAGTCAGTTGTCAAAAAATGTTATAAAACTTAGTTTATTTTTAGTTAACATTTTTTATAATATGAGGTTAAGTAAGGGTAGGGGAGAAAGGAGAAAGGTACTTGATTCTTTAATCGGTAATTTTTTAGTTATCGTGCCCACTGTGAATTTATTGAAACTTGGTATACGGTTTTTTTTGGAGCGTTGAAGACAAATCAGTTCTTTTCTAAAACCACTAGTTTTTAAGTTTTAATGCTTTAATTGGATCTAACCTCAAAGCTGCACAAAATTTCCTCAAATGCATTCTTCTTAAATCTGATTAAAGTCAAACTAAATGATTTTATGATGAAAGACGTTTTATTTTACAGGATAAACTTATTTCCACCATTATTTGGTTATTAGTTTTATTTAAAAACATCTTTAAAAATATCTATTTAAAAAAATCGATGCACTTATTTTAATAGTTTTAGATAGATTCAAATTTAAATTGTTTTTTCCAGTATTAAATCTAAAAAAAAAATTAATAGAGAAATGATAATGGAGAAATAGTATAAACAAGCATTTGATTGAAGTAAGAGCATAATTTTAGTTCTTTTATTAAAGACGCGTTAAGATAAGGGTGCATACAAAGTCCTGCACTTATATTGTAAGGTGTTTTATTATTTAGGTGAGATATTGCTACAAGTAACGCAGAAACGCATTTCCCTGACTTTGAATTTGTCTATAAGGTAGTTGACAAAATTATCTTTTTTAAAGCACAAACAAAATAAATGCTTTTAATGTAACCTCCATTTTACACAATTCAAATTTAATAGATAATTTCGTTGATTTTTTAAAAAGTATTTTTTAGTGGGTTTTTTATTAAAAATAACGACTAACTGTACCTAAAAATAAATTTGTCCAATAAAATAATAAATGTGTTATTATAAAATTTTCCATTTTTTCTGTAACCTATTTTAAGGAAAATGAATTTTGTTAACTAACTTCAGACTCACCATCAGTGATCCAAAAAAAACCATTTACTAAATTCCAGTTAAATCGGAGATAGCCTGGGTAGTTAAAAGGTATCCTTTAATCGGTAGACTCATTCTTTAAAAAGTATTGTAAGAAACATATAAAGTTTCTTTTTACGAATTAACGCTTGTGGCCGTTTTAATCAGAACTGGTAAGCCTCAGAGTGCTGAAAAATTTAGCAAAATAAAATGACCGCTCAGAGACTTTGAGAAAATCTATCGGTTTTTTTTATTTTGCCAGACTAATAAGTAAATAAACCTTGGTGATAGTTAGAATCTCTAAAAACAAAATAGGTTTGTTGCCTTTTTAACGAATTGGTTATTATTAAGGGCTAATCAAAATTCTATTGCCATTAAGTGTTAGTAGTAATTTATATCTGTCAATCGTCAGTAATTCAACTGCTGACTAGTGTAACTGATTTAAATACCGCGTTATAAAATAATAAAATAACGTTTCTTTCGCGAAAACAAGCTTATACCTAGTATAATAAATATTATTTATCATTTTTCATTTTTATCTTTAAGTGGCACTTTTTACGCAAAACCAGTACGTCTGTGTGCATACTATACAAGCCATGTGAAACAATATCTCCTTATAGAAAAACTGCTTTAAAAGGTAAATCATCACATAAGATCATGAACACGAAATTCAGAGAAAAAAACAACAAAAAATTATCTTTTTTTTTCGCATATATGAAATAATTTTAAATAACTTTGATAATATCAACAGATTTGTTCAAGAAGTTGGGAGCATATTTGTGCTGAATGCTCGTAAACTAGTCTAGGTAGCAAAAATATTAAATACAAAAATTGAGAGGTGTTTAAAAACTTAAATAACTTTAATTATACGAAGTTGATGTACAAGCATACAACCAAGAATATTTTTATTTGTTGAAATGTAACATGAATATTTTTTACCTTACTGTTCCTAACTATGTTTCTAAGATTTAAGGTGAATATTTAAAAAAAATGCTCGTTGATGATGTGCGATTTTAAGACAAAGTTCTGTTTTTAAGATATTACTAAGAAGTCTTAAAATTTTCTTTCTTAAACTAAGTTCTTGTCACCCTCTTACGGTGAAGTAGAAAAATTAACAATAAAAAATAGTTTTTACTCTTACACAAGCAACTGCTCACTTTTATCGACAATATCGCTATATTAATTTTTGAGTAATATTTTTATAAAATTGAAGCTAATAAAGGTTTTTAAAACTTATGCATTCACCTTTAAAAGCTTAATAAATATAATAATTAATTAATGCCGATAAAATGTCAGTTATTTTAAAATTGCCATTTTGTTGTTTGTGGCCTTTAGATATAAATATATTTAACAGTTTTTTTTAATTGTGAACGGGGTGTTTGAGGTGCTCTTATGCTAAGATTTTTAAGAATACAGTATATACCTCCACTGTTTCCCAAAAGAATAATTACATTTATAAGCCAAGACTTTTCCTTTAAAAAAATCGCATAATCTGTAATTTTAAGACTTGTTTTCTTTCTTTTTATGTGCTTTGACAAGTATATTGTTTAAAACCCATGGATTATCTTTATTTCAATAAATAAACTTTTATGTTTTGGTTGTTTTTTTTATTATTTGGCCCACTTTTTAACCAACCTTGTATACGTTAAGTTACTTAAGGGCTTTTCCTTATTTTTAAAGAAATACAAAATATTTGCCCTAACTTTTAAACCTCTTCTGTTTAATTAAATTTGAAAAAACTTTTTTGAATTTTTAAACATTTTAATCAAGACAGCAAGTTTGGGGATTTCGTAAGTGGCAGACCAAGAACTATTTCGTGCAAAAAGACACTCCTGCTTCATTTTCGTTTTAAATTTTTTAACAACCTACCCATCCATTATTTATGTATAAGTAGTCATTAATAAGTAAAACCGTTTTAAAACAAAATGGAACTCTTGTATATATAATTTTTTTTTTATTTAAACCCCAATTTTATTTTTATTTAACACACCATTCGCCAGGTTGTGCAAGAGAAAGTCATCCTTCCTCAACCAGGTGGCTCTTGGCTCAACATTAAAGACATCGAAGATGACGAAGTAGTTCTTCCCGATAAAAAAGGACGACGAAAATCTTGGCATGCAATTAAATTTGAACGAAAAAAAAGGAAAGAGCTAGATGATCAGTTCGGGACACCACCCCAGGCCAGAAGGGAAAAGAGAGGTTCCTGGTGGAATATCTTCACCAACCCACCTAGGTAGAAGTTTCATTCTTATTTAGTTATTGTTAATTAATATAATTTTTATTTTAAATGATTTCTAACTTTATATTTATAATTGTTAAACAGTAGACTAAAGAGGCGTGGTTAATAATTGAGTATTACAATATTACATAAGTTTTTTTTTCTGTGATTCTTTATTCACATTTCACCAGAAAATGTACCATGTTAGGTAATTTTCATAGTGATATGTCAAAAGCTAACGAAATTAAAAAACCATTTAAATACCCATTTTCCAAAAAAAAAAAGTTCTGCCCTCAAATTCCGAAAATATACGAGTTTTTTAAACGTTGTACTTGCTTTTAAAACAAGCGAGGGTATTAGCAAGGGCGATTAGTGATGGAGGCCATTTAATCGTTAAGGGTTGAAATCATTAATCTCCAATTAATGCACGAGTTAGTTACACCAATTTTTCGGCGATTATTTTTTTATTAACTTCTGGAAATCATAATTTTTCATGAATGTTTTTCGGGATGTATTTCAGTTTTAGGCAACCACAGATGTTTTAATGGTTTTGAATGACAAGTATATATATATAATTAATATTTGTTTTGTGTATTTATAGTTGCCTATACTATAATCGTTTATTAATAGAAAATTATGCATTAATGAGGTGTATTAATGACTGATTTTGTATATGTTAATAATACTTATAAATAAATGATCACCAAAAAAGTCATTAACAGCATGTCCCTGGCTTATCTTGTTTATCGACTTACCAGTAATTTTAAAAATGTCCTTTTTGGGAACTGATACAATGTCACCCATAAAGTCCGCATCAATTGGGAATTTTTGCTAATTAATTAGGGTAATTTTTTTTTTAAGTTTTTGCTTTAAAAATCATGCCAAATAATGTATATAAGGATGATCACGTGACTTTTTTTGTCTGTCTAATTTGATTTTTTTTTCAAAAAATCGCAAAATGAAGCATTATATTTCAAAATTTTGAAAAATAGTATGGGGAAAAGTTAAATATTTTTAAATTTTACACCCACATACCAATTTTTAGCTCTCTAGAAGAAGTTTTATTTTTTTATATTAAAATTACCTTTTAAATGTAATCCTGATCCTTAATAATGCTGGTACAAATAACTTTGTACAAAAATAGAAAATACTTTAATGAAATAGCGTCAAAATAATGCAAAGGGTGTATAATTTTCACAAAAACTGACAGAACACACTTAATTTTTGTTTATTATTAAATAGTTACATTAAGAAATCGGACAATGTTATAACATTATTGTTAATTTAAGTACTGGTAATTAAAATGTTTTTTTTTTAAACTTTAAGTGCAATGTTAAAAACAAAAACCCTTGCATTAACGATTGATCGTACCGCAACATAGGATAAGAGTGTCATGAAAATAATTGAACAAAATTAATGAAGCAAAATAACTGTCACGTCAAGAAAGCAGCTGTCAGGAAATAGTTTATAGTGTTATTTTATAATATTTTTTCCTGAAAAAAAAAACATTTTAAGAAAAACATGTTTATAAAGTATCACAAATAAACAATTTCTTGACAACTGCTTTCTTGACGTGACAGATATTTTGCTTCATTAATTTTATTCAATTGTTTTTATGACACTCTTATCCTATGTTGCGTTACGATAAATCGTTAATGCATGGGTATATGTTTTAACATGGCACTTGGAGTTTTGAAACAGCATTTTTATTGCCAATATTTATGTAAATTAACAATAATTTCATAACATTGTCCGATTTTTGAATGTAACTATTTAATGATAAATAGAAATGAAGTGTATTTTATCAATTTTTGTGAAAATTATACCACATTTACATCAAGTTTGTCGCTATTTCATTGGGGTATTTCTATTTTTGTACAAACTTATTTGTACCAGCATTATTAAGTATAAGGATTACATTTAAAAGCAAACTTTATTATGAAAAAATAATTTTAGACGGTTTTAAATAAATTCGAATAATCCATATAGTAGAAAATCACAAAAAGTTGGGAAAAAATAAAACTTGAACTAGAGAGCTAAAAATTGGTATGAGGGTTTAAAAGTATGCAACCTTTCTCTATACCATTTTTCAAAATTTTAAAAGATAATGCTGCATTTTGCGATTTAAAAAAATGTCAAATTTGACAGCTAAAAAAAGTCACGTGATCATCCGTATATACATTATTTGGCATGCTTTTTAAAGCAAAAACTTTTGCCAAAAAAAAATTTCCCAAATTAATTAGGGAAAAAATTTTCCATTTGATGCGGACTTTATGGGTGACACTGTATATCTATTAAAAGTTAATAGTATTTTACTAAAGTATAGATAAAAATAAATATATAATAAAAGTCATACAAAAAATAAGCGTGCAGTAGAATAAGGAGCAAAAAACTAATTAGGTATTTTAATAATCGTAATGTTATACATACAATTAACTACTTAGGAACTTAAAGTTCGGGTTTATTAGTTTTTTAATAATTATTAAAAATTATGTTTCTTTAATATTTTTTGTCCGTTAGTAAATAAAAGAAAAAAACTATAATTTGCCGGTACGATCAGCAAAATTGGTAGCATATTCCTCTAGTCGGTTATGGCAGTGAATATTAGTAATCGGAATTTAATCTTTTTACCAAGAAATGCGAAAGAATTAGCCGCGGATTAAGAAATTAATGAAGAAAAAGTCTATAAAATTTAATTGGGTTAACCGAAATTCAACGTTTTCGTACAACCATAATAATACAGTTAATGCACTAACAGAAATATGTCTTAGGTTATAAAAGTTAAATTAGCACTATTTTTATGTTTAAATAAACTTTGTCGATATCCGCGGGGTTATGTAATATTTACAAAATGCTCTCTGTTTGAATTATTTTGTATTTTAATGTATTAAATACACTTATTTTGGGACATTATAAATATTCGAATGATACTATTTAGAAAAGTAATTAGTTATGTTATTTTATTGTGTACTTAAATAATTTTTATCTTAATAAAAATGCACATAAATATGCTGTTAAGCAACATAAATTTTAGTCCGACAATCCGAAAAAAAAATTATTGTAATTTAAACTAAGTTACTAATAAGATTTATTAACGTTGGCAAAACTCATCCGTGAAGAGAACCGTGGTGAATTGTACAGAATATACAGGACATGGCACACATAACATGGGATTCTGACTTTGGAACGATTTGTTTAAAATTTGAGTATGTTGTTTCTTAGATCAATAGGACCATCTTCATTTTTGTGCAGGCCTACAGGGTGGCCTAAAAAAATCACTAAGAAGTTGCAGCTTAACTGTTCATTAATTCCAATATGAACGCATAAAACGAGTAAAATATCGTCTAAATCCAACGGAATTATATTTTATATATTTGTTTAGAGTTAAAAAAAAAATTATTTAACATTTAACACATACAGGAATGTCCAGTATCAAATAAATAATACGGATTATGCCAACTAAAATGTTAACATCGTGATATACTTGTATATATTTTTAGAAATTATACATTTGACAGTTTATTAAGGTAAATTTAAGTAAAAATATTTTGGTTTATTGTCCCAAATATACAGGGATATTTGGAATTAAAGATTTTTTTTTGGTTTGGTAACAATGAAAACTCTGTTTTCATTATTACGTATGACTTATCCTAAAAATATAGGTAAATCTAGGAGACATGGTGAATGAAACCTCCTATATACTTCACCCTGTAGATGTACCCAAAAATTATTTTAGTTATGGGTAGGTTAATTTTATTATACCTTCTTTAAAAAATTGCCAAAAAAATGTGCAGATTTTAAAACTATGTACCTCTTTATATGTCACAAAATATCTTGTGGGAAGAAACCAGAAAAGATCTTTTATTTCAAATATCCCTGTATATTTAGGACACTAAACAAAATATTTTTACCTAAATTTACCCTAATAAATTGTCAAAAATATATAATTTCTAAAAATATATACAAGTATATAACAATATTAACATTTTAGTTGGCATAATCCATATTATTTATTCAATACTGGACCACCCCGTATGTGTTAAATGTTAAATCTAATTATTTTAACCTTAAAAAATATATAAACTATTATTCCTTTGGATTTAGACGAAATTTCAATCTTTTTGTGTGTTTATATTGGAATTAAAAAACAGTTAAGCTGCAATTTCCCAGTAATTTTTTTGGGCCACCCTATTGGCCTGCACAAAAATGTCTCATTTAAAAGATGTTCCCATTGATCTAAGAAAAAACATAATTAAATTAAAAAAAAATCGTTTAAGAGTCAGAGTCCCATGTTATATGTGCCATGTCCTAACCTTTTTTTAAATATTCCTGGGGTTTTATAGCAAAATTTTCTTCAAATCATAATGACTTGTCTTTAAACGTATTAATGATAATTTACTGTTTTCCGCTGCTCAGTATTTTTTTAAAACATAATGTAAGTTGTTGGCTTTCGGATGCAAATGCGTTTTATAATAAAAAATTTTATGTAGCAAATGATCATTATTAACAATGTTTTAGTGGGTAATTTCGAAATAAAAAATGTATTTATTTATTTACAGCTATCTTATCAATACTGTAAAAATTATTTAAAAAAAGGGATTTGTTGTTATTTTCTTATTTTATTAGCTATTTTAGTCCAAAATACGTTTTGACTTAAAGGACAAAGTTTTAATGCCCTGTTAAATTTTGCTTATTTTTTAGTTATTTCTAAACTTTTAATAATTTAAATATGTTCTACAGGGTGTCCGTGAAATGACGATGAAAAATTTTAAGATATGATTTTACATAAAAAGATATGAAAAAAAGTTCATATTAACATAGGTCCGGAAATGCTTCCAGAGGGAGCTACATGCCCTTAAAGATGGTGTCATAAAAGTGGTTTTTATTTAATTTATTAAGATCTACTTACAATACAGGAATAAACTTCTACGAACATATAAGTTAGAGTGATTGAAGGTCACTTTTTAAAAATATCAGCTGAACCATATTGCAACCAGTGGCGTGGGAACAAAGGGGTGGTTGTTATTTAGGGTCATTTTTTTTAACCACTTATGTTTATTTAAACATTTTTACGTAAAAAAGGTTTTCTTGGTATAAAATCGTATAGTCGACCGTTTTCGAGATAAACGGACTTAAAAGGACGACTGCAGTGCGTAAATACAGTAATTTTGAAAATTGAAAATTGAATTTTAAATGTACCCAATGTAGTAGGTACCAGTGAATTCAATTTTCTTTTTGGCAATTGGTGTTAAAAAATAACTACGTTTTAAAATAGTATTTAAGCATCTTCTTATTTTTATTACATAGCCTGTTACTGTATTTACGCATTGCAGTCGTCCTTTTAAGTCCGTTTATCTCGAAAACAGTAGACTGACTATACGACTTTATACCAAAGGAACCTTTTTTACCTAAAAATGTGCAACTGGTTACAATATGGGTCACCTGATATTTTCAAAAAGTGACCTCCAATCACTCTAATTTATACGTAAAATTTAATTCCTGTATTGAAAGTAGATCCTAATAAATTAAAAAAACACTTTTATGACACCATCTTCAAGGGCCTGTAGCTCCCTCTGGAAGCATTTCCGGACCTATGTTAATATGAACTTTTTTTCATATCTTGTTATGTAGAATCGTACCTTAAAATTTTTCATCGTCATTTCCGGACACCCTGTAGAAACATTATATTAACTTAGGAACAATCCGCTGTATGTATCGGTGCACACTAATTCGCTCCCGCAGACAGGTACCCATTCCATTTGCTACCTAATTCGCTCCCAATGCTATATGCTAGTTCGCTCCCGCCATTCTAAGAAACTCAAGAATGATAATAGGCATCGTGAATAAAACGCTTATATATAATACGATTTTTTTATTTTGGCATAAACCTATAAGAAATACATTTTACATGAAACGCTTTATTATGCAGGGACTCGGCTATAATACGTCTGAAATATAATTGGGGAAAATAAATAGCCGCTTTGCTAACCAGAACTACCAAGACCGACTAGAAGTTAGGTCTTTTGAATTTATCTAAATTATTTGTAGAAGTTATAAACAAAATTTTAACAACGTATTAGAAAAACTTGGGGAATAAATAATTATACATTTTAAAAAAATATAACTTCTACCATATTAAAAATTATAAAAATTTTGTTAACTTCTATGTAGGGATAATTTAGACAAATTCAAAAGCCCTAAGTTCTAGTCGGTCATGGTTAGTTCTGGTTAGCAAAGCGGCTTTTTATTTTCCCCAATTTATCAGACGTAAAAATGCGGTAGAAAAGATCCATTATTTGCTTTTTTTACATTAAATGCATTATTTAGAAAACCGCCGAGTCCAGGTAACTTCTAAGAATTTTTAACCCGGAGCGAACTCGCCCCCGACCTTTTTATTCAAATGAGTGATATTCTGACCATCGGAGCGAACTAGTATACACCCGTATGTGTAAATATACAAATAACATACGTAACTAGTTAATGTTTAATGTGCACCAGTTCGCTTGTATTGTATTCTTTTACTTATTATGGTTTAAAATTACAATGACCATGGTAAAATATGCTTTACGATCTGAGCATGTTATGGTATGTATAAGTATTTTTAAACACGAAGTTTTACGCCCACCTCGAAAGGAAGTACTGTGCTATTTTTAGTTTTATTTCGTTAAGCAGTAAGGTGTCAAATAATTTTTTATATCTTTTACGTTTTAAGTGTTTTAAGCTCCACACCCAGTAAATACTTGCAAGTATATACGCAAATAATATAAACATATATTTTTTGGTTACATAAAAAGTACTAATAAACTTGTGTTATTTTAATAATTAATTTAAGTTTGAAACTATTAAATTATGCGATTGTGGAAAACTGCTTGTAATATCGCATTTTTAAAGCATTAAAGATTAAAATAGTACCACCAAAAACTGTTTATAAATAAACCGTTTTAACAGAAAGAAGTGTAATCTTAAAATTAACCTTTTCAATTATATGTTTTTCTACGATTATTTAATAAATTGACTCTTACATCACGCAGTATTATTGTATAAGGATTTCCAAGTTTACTTTTGTTGCATTTGGAATTTGGACGCCCAAAATAAAAATGTTGGGATAAATTAGCAAAACTTCTGTCTTCTTTTAGTTCTCTTTTATAATTTTTGAATACTAAAAAAATAAAAAAACACATTTTAAAAAAATTCAATTGAAATCTTTTGTTTATTTAAAATAATTTTTTTCCGTATCCAGAAAAGTGATTTAGAGAAACAGGAATATGGATAGTTCTTTATATGTAATTCAATCCACAATATTATTTATCATAAAAGATGAGTTCGTGCGATTTTACACATACAATTTGTTTTGGCCTCCTAAAAATATCTTAAACAACTTTTTACAGATGCGTTTTTTTAGAATTGTTTTTTAGTTTCGTCCGCGCTCTCTTTTGGGTAATGTTTCGAGGGTAGATACATATTTTGATTCTCTCAAAATTAAATAAATAAAGCTCTTCTCACCTGAAATATTTACCCTTCTAAATCATTTACAAATTATTTAATACATTAATAAGGTAACATATATAAATAGATTTTTATTTGCTTTTAAAGGGGTTCCAAAATACATCGGAAACGGATCCACATACAAATGGTATTGTTACCAAATTTGAAATGGCTTGAATATAATAATATGAGACACAAAAAAATAACTTTGGTCATTACACAAATATGCAATTTTACAAACTTCTAGAATTGAGTTGTCGAAATACCTAGATCATTTTTTTTGCGTATACGTACATACAGGGTGGCCCAGCAAAAAGGTCGTACCTCTATTTGTGACTCTCCTGGTATATTTTAGGAAAAACGCTCGGACACGTCAATTTTAATTTCTAGGGTGATGTCGTTTTATCTATAGCCGTACAAACAGGGTCGTCCAAAAACAAGATATTGCGTTACATTTTAGATTTTTAAATGGAAACCCTCATTTTTTCTTAATTTTTAGATTACACATGAAGTTTTTAGTAACTTTTGTTTATAAAGTTTTTACCTATCTTCAATCGTTGTGAAGCTATTTGACTTTATAATAAAATTCTAGAAATAATGATAATAAGGGAATATATCGTAAAAATATTAATCAAATAGTTTCCATAGTAACAAGATTTTACTTTAAAATTAAAAACAATCCTCCGAGTATTTAAATAACAAAAAGTAACTTACAGTTATACGCAAGTTGCTATTAAGAGGTAGATCAATGTAGTAATAAGTGCTAAAAAAGATTTTGTTTGAATCTATTCCTCACATTTTTACAAATTACTATGTAAAAATGAAATTGATGTTAAATATTAACAAGAGAATTTAATATGCTATCTTTTTAGAATAAAATATGCATTTAGAAAAATAAGGTTAGGTCCGATAACTTTTTTACCTGACTTTGTATACTTATTCTGAAAACGACAGATTATTCAACAATGATTTTACAGAAACTTTTGTATAAAATATTTTATTTTTTATTATATTTTTCTGTATCTCTTTTAAATAAGCAAACAGGGTTATTCTGAAATTTTCTTCCTTTCTATCTCTTAGGCAAGCAAAAATTTTGAAATTTTGATTTTATAATTGAAAGTTTGACTCAAAAAAAGGGACATAACCCCTATACTACTTTTTTGTAAGTGTCAAAAATTGGGACACCCTGTACATATTTCCGAATTCTTGATAAACTTAAAAATAAAGTTTTTTTCATTTTTTTATCGCATTTTAGGTAACATTTTTAATTTTACATAATCAGGCCAAATAATTCTCATATTTATTTATCGATAAAAATAATTCTTTGAGTTTAGATGAGCTTTAATATATATTTAATATTATATATACAGGGTGATTGGTAAGTAGAGGCGAAAAATGAAGGCCCGAATTAATTTTTTAATTCTAAATCGAAAACCAGGGATACTTTTTTTGCAAATTTTCCTTCGTTTCCAAGATATTTCACTATAAAGTTTTGCCAAAAAAAAATTTAATCACATTGTGGGTGTCGCTAATCTTAGTTGGCGTTTTCAAACTATCACGTCATATGAAATCAAGTTTGACCTTTGTCAAAAGTTAGACACTTGTCAATCTGTTATTGAAAAAATTACAAGAAAATGGAATTCACTAACGAAGAATAGGGTGATATTGTTTATGTGTATGGGTATAACATAATAATTATTAAGCATGTGCACCAAAGTGTCTTCATTTTTCGCCTCTACTTACCAATCACCCTGTACATAATTTTTGATTATAATGTTAATACTAAGGAGCATTCATAAAATACGCTCGCATAAGGGAAGGGTATCACTTAGTGTGACAAGAGGGGACGGGACGGGACGGTGGAGTCTTTTCTTTATTTTTCTTAATTTTTTTATTTTTTCTGATTTTTTAATCTTATTTTTCTGTCACGATAAAATGTGGTTTGTATTAAGTGTGTACTTATAATAGTATTTTGATGTATACATTGTCGTGACAATAGCTTAATACAACGAATCATAATATTTACTTATGTTTGTTTTGGCACCGACACTAGTAGTTTGGTTGGACGCAACCGGTGCCTCTGCAGAAACAACTATTTGTAGGGCGAGATCCAGCTTTTGTGACGTAATATTTATGGGGTCGCAAAGAGTGTGACGCGGTGTGACAGGGGGGAGGGTATCAAAAATGGTGAAATTTAGCGTGACATAGGTTTTGAACGGCATAGGCACCTTAGTGTATAAATTTTTGTTAATAAAAGCTTTTTATTGGTTCTGCACAGATTTTAGCTTTATACATTGTTTTATTTATGCCACTTATGTCAAACTCAAGGACCGCAACGGTTCACAACCAGTGATTTTGCGGTCCTATAACGTCATCAAAATGTTTTACTCTAATGTTTTTTATTATACAGGGTATTTTAAAATTTAGTACAAATATTTTAAGGTCGGTTTATTAAAGACAAAAAAAGCTTTTTTTAATTTGCACTGTGGCTACGGTTTTGCTTCAAATATCCCGAAAATTTGCATACCCCTGGCATTTTGGGAAGTGTATTTATTTTTGTCCTAAAATAGGTAACAACCTAATTTTAGGGGAGTATTGAGGGGTGAGGGGTTTAAAAACACTTTTGATGACCAAAATTGTTAATGTACGTTAAATTTTTTTTTACAGTAAGCTACACCGGCAAGTCAACCATAGACAATATATTTTTTAAATAATATATATATATATATATATATATATATATATATATATATATATATATATATATATATATATATATATATATTTTATTATATTCTTATATTTCTTTGATACGGCCAACAGATTTCTAGAAAATCGAATTAAAAAAAAAGAGAGCAAATGCGTATAATTAAAAATTGAAGAAAAAACAGGTAGTGGGCTGTAACTGTAACTGGTTTTTTTAGTAATGTTTATTTATGTTGTGTTAAATAACCACATTGCGTTTGTCATTGTTAACATTTTGTTTTCTGGGGGGGGAGGGGGCTCTACACTTTCTTTCACAAAAGTTTTGAAAAACTTATTTACATTAGGAAATTACAGTTTGATGACGACAGTATATTATTCAACGCAAAAGGTCAAGGTTGTTATAAGATATTACTAAAACAAGCAGTTACAGACTACTCCCTTAGGTTTTTTCTTCAATTTTAATTATACGTAATTGCTTCCCTTTTATTTTTCGGGATTTTTTTTAAAAACCGTTATGCTGGATTTAGTGCTTGACTGGCGGTCAACGCTGACTTTGGTCGGACATAGGTATATCAATGAAAATGTATTATCAACTACAGTGCAGAGCTGATAGACTGCTTCATTTAGATTTTTCTATGGATGACTTGCTGGTGTAGCTAAATTTAAATAAAAATAGCTTTTACATAATTTTGGTTATCAAAAGTGTTTATTCCCCTCAATCTCCCTAAAATTGGGTTTGTACCATTTTTAAGACAAAAAATAAAATACTAGTGGTATGCAAATTTTCGTAAGATTTAATGCATAGCTATAGCCACAGTTCAATATAATAGAGTTTTTTTGCCACTTACGATGGCTGTAGCTTGCGAAGGGTGCATTTTAGGACACATGTTTATAAAAAAGATCTTTTTTTGACCTCAAAACTAAGACTTTAAAATATTTGTAGTGAATTTTAAAACACCCTGTATGTAAGTATTATCCGCTAGTAATTTTATATTTTCATGCATAAACTAATCGTTGCAAACTTAATCTATTTAAATGCTAGAGGAAAAGTGGTTTGCCAAGTAATTTCAAGAGATTTTTGGCATTTTTTACTACAAAGAATAAATAATACAGAAAATTAGCCTGGTTATTTTGTGTAAAAAAAAACTAACGACATAATATTACATATCTGGATTTTTAGGACGTTTACAAGTTGATGCATTAATATCAAAACAACCATTATTTTTTAGTTTAAGCTCAACATATTGTTGTAAATATCACTATAAAATTAACAGATAATTATTATTCATAAAAATTAAATAATTATTGGTCTTGTTCTATTTTTACAAATTATATCGCCTGATACGATATCTTAAAAAGTTTTTGTTTTTTTTTTTTTTTTTGTCTACATCCACTTAGCTTTTATTTTCTTGGTCGTTTTAGCTTTTAACTGTAACAGATTTAATGAGCGTAAATTGATCTAAAATATAATTTGTGTATTTTTACGAAAGGTGTACAGGGTCATCAACCAGGACTGAACCAGGCAATCTTTGTGGCTTGCCGTACATTAAAAAAAATGTAAAATATTCATTTTATATATTTTTTCCTGTGGAATCTTAAAGAAGACTTAAGAAAATGACTTAGATTAAAACAAAAGAGATACTGCATAAAATTACCATTTTCTTAGTGATATATTTTTTTTATATTGGTTTGTTTTTAAAAGGGTCATATTTGGTTTGATACGTTATAATAAAATAGATTTCGTGTTTATTTTAGAATTCTTGTAACAACAGAATTGTTACAGAATTTAAGTGACAAATCTGCGATTTAAATAATTATAAAATAGAAAAAAGGTGACAATAAATACCCTTATTGCCAAAACACAAAAAGTCAATAATTGGGTCATAGTCTAGCCTTATTACTAATTTTAACACATATTTGTAAAAGTAAAATATATTTAATAATACCATTATCACCAAAACAATTCTAATAAAATGGGACGCTTTCATAAACAAATCAATAAATAAGATGTCTCAATAATAACATGTTAATTTTACATCCTAATTCTTTTGTTTTAGTTTAAAACATTTTCTTTCAGATTCTACGGAATAAATTAAATAATAATATAACTACTCGAGTTTTTGTCATTACGGGAATATCCGTAAATATGACTCAGTTTAGTGCCCGTAACCTTGTACAGATTTTTTAAAGTAATTATTTTTAAAAAAGCCCGCCCAAGTTAAAACAAAATTAAAATAAAGGAAAAATTTGCCTTTCTTTTTATTTTATTTCTAATAATACCATTTATTTTAGGCTCTATATTAATATTTTAGAAGTGGGCACTCCATTTATCCATAGTCAGGAAAATATTCGTTAGTTCTAATATGAAGATCCGCAATAAAATAAACTTGGCAACATTTTTAATGCACTTTCAACCATAAATTTTAAACATCTGCATAAAACTGCATTTTACAGCTAATAAAACCGCCCTACGTGGGCAATTAAATTTTATCATTTTTAAAATCTGTTTACATTGTTGATATTTTAGTGCGTTTGCTCCGATTTAATGTTGCATAAACTAATCGTTGCAAACTTAATCTATTTAAATGCTACAGGAAAAGTGGTTTGCCAAGTAATTTCAAGAGATTTCGGCAATTTTTACTACAAAGAATAAATAATACGGAAAATTAGCCTGCGTATTTAGTGTAAAAAAGCTAACGACATAGTATTACAAGTTTGGATTATGAAGACTTTTTTAAGTTAATGAATTAATATCAAAACAACCATTATTTTTAAATATAGTAGTTAACATGTTGTTGTAAATATCACTATAAAATTAAAAGATAATTATGATTAATACAAATTAAATAAAATCAATGCAAGTAACACTGTTACCGTCACCCCGAAAGAAAAGTAGCATAACTTAAAAAATAGTGTAAAAATTGGTAATAAAAAAGTCTTGAGATTTCCAAAGTGTTAACTACGTAATTAGTAATTAAATGTTCATGAGTAATTTTTCGTATTTAAATTTTTGAAGTAATGTATAAAGTCAAACAATAACAGTATCGATAAAGGGAAAAATCCATACAAATAAATAATTGAAATTAAAATAGGAGAATAAGAGAACTTTAACAAGAAGTTATAATCCTTAGTAATTGTTGGGCACTGTATTTATAAAAATGGATGTTTTATCTTTAATTTTAAATAGTGTGGGTACTTAAAGAATAAACAAATTTAGGTTTTTTCCATTACTACCGCATTCTTCTCGTACAAATTTTAAAGTACCCCTGATTTGACTGTTAAAATCTGGTCACCGTATTTAATAGCGTACTATGATTTTTAAATTATTTTGATTTTAAGCTAAGCACACTTTTACGTATTTTTTTTGGCTTATGTCATTTTTTCTGCTAATAAATTAACACGAATAGGGTCATTTTTGGAGTTATGTCGTTTTCTCACCTAAATCTTATACAGTAGGGTAATTAAAATATACACAAAATCAGTCACAATAACAAAAGAGTCCCTTTTTGTATGAAAATTCTTATATGAATACACTTAAATTTTGTTTTTGTTTTAAGTAAAAATGTGGCGCTTTTCGTGTGGCGGCGACAATAGAAGAGCAATGGGAATAAAAAGAATATTAGCACGTCACTAGCGGATTAGAGGTATTTAAGTTATGTAACTTTTTCGGGGTATTCTCTGTCATATTTTATCTGTTTTTTTTGCATATAACAAAAAAATGTATTTTTGGACTTATGGCAATTTTCTTCTGGAGTAATGACGGTATATTGGATTGATTTTGTTTAATAAAGGAGATAGATAGAGTCGACGTACCGAATATGTTACGTTTCACAATAAGTCGTTGATCTCTTGACCGCAATAAAATTTAAATTACAACCCTCAGTGGAAAACCCAATTATAAATAGGTTGCCTGACAAATATCTATTGTGTAGGCACCGCACCTTTTAAAAGGGTACAGGTCCTGATTACCTACTAATATTAATAGTTTAGGTTAGCTATTTTGGATGCTCAATAACTCACACGAAAATACCTTGACAAACACCAAACGAGTGATGAATCAAGACGAAAAGACTCTGCTTTATATTCAACACCTGCAATTTCCTTATAACATACATAATATACCAAAAAGTAGGAACAATAATAAATAAAGAAAATTTTAAGTCCGGACCTACATGCGGGTACCCAAAGTATATTGAGTTTTACGACTAAAAGTAGCAGGTAAAACGAGAAATCAACGAATTATAGTGGAACGTACTGTAAGAAAGAAATTTCGACCCCTATAGTAAAAAAATAGCTATCCTTTAATTTTAAACTTCTTTAGTATTACCCTCAACATGTTCTTATACAGTTGCTATGAAATATATTGTATTTATTTATATCAATATAGGTTACTAATAAGAACCTCGGGATTACGATTGAGTAAGCAGATTTAGAATTCATTTTAGAAACCATTAGGTACATTACATTATTAACGAAATAGTTATTTTTCTAATAAGTGCGCAAAGTGATACTTTTTCGCACGCCAAAGCAGTTAAACGAACGACGCGAACCGGAGTTCGGATAAGCTTTAAGTGCGGAAAAGCACTTTGCGCAAGTATTAGGAACAATACTTTTTCTACTTGCGAATACTTTTTCTACCAGCGTTTTATTAAAGAATATGATTATTAGAAATATACGAATATTTCAGTAAAAATTAAAAATCCAAAGTAAATAATTAAATTTTTATTTTAACTGATTATACAAAAAAAACTATTATTAATTATTATTAACAATATTAATGTTAAAAGTACAATTAGTTGCATGTTGAAGGTTTATGGCCGATTTCAAATGATTTCTTAGGAACGTCGATGATGGTTCGCTGCTCGATGTTAAGACGAAATCTTGTGTTTTAGCTGATTGAACAGCGTCTGTGGAACAGGACATTTCATCTGGCTTCTTAAGAGTTTTGGCTTGTTGCAGTTTAAATTTTTTTTACTTAACCCCTTTTTGTAGCCTGTTGATTCCTCAGTGTATCCCTCGGCTACCGTTGTCGATTTCCAACCGCCTAACCGCTTTATATCTATGAGTCCTTTTCCGGAATTTGCAAGTAACGTTGCAGAAGATCGCCGGAAGCTGTGGCAGGTATACAGGGTGCCACCGATTCGAGTGCATGCATGGGGATCTCGAAAACCGTAAGAGATACGAAGTCTGTTAAATTATGGCAAAGTTGCGCATTGAGGGCCTAACAACACGCCGAGTAGAAAGTTGTAAATTCCGGTACTTCCGGAGATATCCGGAAAAAACCGAAATTTGCTGATTTCGTTTTAATTTTTTCTGGCGTTATTTAAAGAGATATGGAAAAACAAAGACACTTTCTCATGGCCACTTTTAAGCTCTACAAAACAGCGTTAAGAGATTTTTCGTACGACGTTTCGTTTTCGTAAACCATCATCAACTTTATTTTTTAAATGCGGCACTCAATTGTTTATTGCATTTTTTAAGCAGTTAAAATCCCAATTACAATGATGTATAACACTTAATATTTTTCGGTTAAATAAACATATTTTCCATAAGAGACAATGAGTAAGACAAGAACGCACACATTTCTTATAGGGGCGTTCCATATTTGTTAATAAATATTAAGTGTTATACATTTTTGTAATTGGGATAATAAGAGGTTTAAAAAATTAAATAAAAAACCATGTCCGTATTTAAAAAATAAAGTTGATGATGGTCTAACGAAAACGAAACGTCTACAAAATCTCTCACGTTGTTTTGTAGAGCTTAAAGCCATAGAAAGTGTCTTTTTTCATATCTCTTTAAATAACGTCAGAAAAAAAAAAACGAATCAGCAAATTTCGGTTTTCCGGATATCTCCGAGTACTGAATTTTTACAACTTTCAATCGGCATGTTGTTAGGCACCTAAATGCAACTGCCATAATTCAACCGACTCGTATCTCTACGGTTTCAGATCCCCGTGCACTCGAATCTGTGGCACCCTGTATAGATAGCTATGGATTCGGCAACTTTAAAAATGCTGCTATCTCAGAAGGCATCTTTCCAAATGTATTGATCCCAACGCATTGTTGTGTGCAAATTCCCCTTTTGAAATATACGAAAAACCGTTGATCTGTTGTCGATGGCCGTAATGCTGTATACTTCCGATATAAGAACAAATACTTTCCGTCGTTGATCTCTTCAGACAGGACGAAAGTACGTGAGGTATAGTTTTTTGCGTCTGGAGTCTTCACAACAATTAGGTTGCCTTTGTCCTCGATGTCGGATGTTTTCATTTTTCCGAGTTCTTCTCGTCTGCAGGCCGAAGCAAGTCCGAAAATGGTCGCAATTTTTATCAAAAGATATATTTCATCAGGTGCCTTATTAATAAATGTAGATATTTTTCTTTTGATAAATCCTTGACTTTTTTGGCCGAAAGCCTACATTTTGTTTCTTAATAAATGCTGCTAACTTATTAAACTTGCCGATATCTACATTTTTCTTGATTTTTAAAACACTTTTCAGCATGCAGTATTTCGACCATAAAGTATTTGGACTAAATTCCTTGCTTAATTTAAGAAAATAGGCTAAAAGTACCTCCTCTTTCAAAGTTCTAACGCCTTTTTCTTCACACCATGTTTCAAATGAATTATACTGTTTCTCGTACTTTTCTTTTGATTTTGCCGGCAGGAGCTCTAAGTTGGCCAAACTTACGGCTTTTAAAACATCGTCTGGCAATTCTTCCTCCATTCTTAGAAACTTATTTTAAACTTTTTACCGAATTTTCTTATGCTTCCGTGACATTAGAAAATGTTTGTACTTGGTTGCTGCAGCAACAAGAAAAATTCTTTGATTTTTTATTGTCATGTCTATGAAATACGTGGTGCATGGAAAAATATTAAAATGATAATAAAGAAAATTGATATGGGATATTTACTAAGCGCCAAACGTATTTAAAATTCAATAAAGCACAATAAAAGAATATGTAGAACCCTTTTTTTAATATTATTTCATCCAAAGTTATTCATACATTAAAAAATCGACCATAAATACGGCAAATATGCAGAACGAAAATGCGTGCGCAAAGAGTTTCCGTGCGCAAAGTTAAACTTTGCGCACTCATTTGCGCGCGCAAAGTAAGTATTTTGCGCACGCAAGTAGAAAAAGTCATTTTTAGTGATAAATAATGTCAAAGTAAGGTTAACGTGCGACACTAAGGAATTATTATTGTAACATTATTAAACTCAGTTATGAATAGCCTTATATATAAATGATTTTTGTAAATCTAAATAAAAATTTTAGTTGAAACACTACTTCGGATAAGACCAAACTAAACATAATACCAAAATTAGTAATGGGTCAAGTTACCTTTGTTTGTGTACCTATTATTTTTTGTGTGTTTACATTAAATACATACATTAAGTCAAATTTGCATTATCACCTAACTGATTGATTTTTTTTTGGTATCATGCCATAAATCACCTCTGTTTTGCGCATTACATTTTTTTTGGCTGCATTTTTATTTTTAATACACCTCACAATTTTTATTTATTTTATTTTATTCATTTTAATTTTGCTTTGCATGACTTTATCATCTTTTATTTTTTGCTTGAATCACAGGTCACGAAGGGCATCACAAGATATAACCAAAGTTCCAACAAAGGATTTCCCTTGGATACGGTACGTAATTTATTAACATGGCTTGCACAGGTTTAAGGTATTCTGAAAAAATCTATATTGGCCATAGAGTTTACATAACGACTTGCAGGAACTCATTTACAGCGCCTAAAGTGTTTTAACTTAAATAAGTTATAATAAATGGGATAATTATTGTTTAATATTGATTTGAAGTGTACATATAAAAGTTATAGACTGTTATAGTTAAAAAAAACATCTTGGAATAACTTAAAAACAATACATTCATTTTTTACCATCAAGAACATGCATACTTAAATACTGTGTTCAAATGTTTCACCATTTACTTCTTTAGAATGCTCGCACGACCTACCTTATTCATTGCTTTTATTAAAGTATGTTTTATCTTATGGTTCGATCGATAGTTTCAAAATTACAAAATAATTACAGCTGATGAACCGGTGTTTCTCGAAAGTAACATTTTTCTTTTTTAAGACAAAATAAAATTGTATGTCGGTGTTTGACATAAATATGCATCGTTTGACGTTTTCACTTGTTTTCTATAAGTTTCGATCTAATCGATCGATGACCAGTAATTTTAAATGGAACCACAGGTATATTTTCTCTTATTTTAATAGGATTTTACATTTTGAATACAATAACACTTATGTGTAATTTTTTGTCATTTGTCAATAAAATTGCATTCAAGATCTATTAAACTAAACATTTTAAACAAGAAGTGTCGTTGTATTCAGAATGTCATATCCTACTGAAATAAGAGAAAATTTACCGTTAAACCGGAAGTGATACAAAACAAGTAAACAGGTCAAACGAGGCATATTAATGTAAAATACCGGTATATCAAATTTATTTATTTTTAATCTCATAAAATAAAAATGTTATAGGGGTACCACCTTGGAAAAATGTAGAATAGTAGTAGTATACCCCGCGACATATTGAATTATACAGACCACTTGTACGGTACAAATAGGGTTGCCAGGCGTCCCGATTTAGGCGGGACTGTCCCGCTTTGGTAAGTTAAGTCCCGCGTCCCGCTTAGCGAGGCTAAAGTCCCGATTTTTCACAATTTTAGTAGAAATTCTTATTTTCCCCATTAATCTAAAACTCTCAAATTATTTGAACTTTAAAACACTTCTTCTTTACCTCACTCCAACGCCATGAATGAGAGAATATTCAGTTTAATGGTAATGTCATGGCGAAAAGAAAGGAACAAATTATCCATGGAAAACTTAGAGGCGGATCTTATGATTAAGTATAATTATGACCTTTCTTGTGTAAATTTTGCCAAATATTTAAAAAAGGAAGGAAAATCCATTTTAGAAAAAGTAAAATCACAGCAAAAATATGTTTAAATTCCATTTAATATTTCTTTGTTTCCTTTTTTTAGTTCCTTAGAGTGGAGATTTTATGTTTTCTGTTTTAAATATTTTTAGAGATGGAATATTTTCGTTTTATGGTTTTGGTTCCTTTAGAGTTAATTTTTTTGTTTCTTTTTTTTAGTACCTAAAGTACCTGCTTTTTTTATTTTTAAAAAATAAATGTACAGATATGTTTATAAAAGCTAGATTAATAACTAGTTATTTTTAGTTTTAAGTAAATACTTCTTTTTAATTAAAATTAACCTTCATCATTAAAGTTAAACCTTATGAGAAATATATAATTATTAAGCTATAACGTTTGTTCTTAGGATGTATAAAAAGATATACCTACCTACCTACCTACCTAACATTCTCTATATATATATATATATATATATATATATATATATATATATATATATATATATATATATATATATATAAGTGATTCTAAGTTGACGCTTTTTTTTAACTGTGTAAAGAACTCATTAAAGTAAACAACTTTTTCAAATAACTTTTTTCAAAATACTGAAAAATAAGAAACTACGATCCTGTCGGAAAATTTTAATTTCATTTCGGGTGAACACAAAACTGAACTCGACGGGGAAAGTCTTCTAGCTGTAGGGCTTGAACACGTTAAACGAAAACAGGATACAACTGATTTTACCACCATGTCGTCCACATTTTTTTTTGACTTAAACCGACCTGACTTGCTATCACCTGCGAACTTGTTGTTGGATGAGCCCGCAACGGAAACCGTCACGCGTACAATCTCGAAAGCGGCCGTAGATTGACGAAACTCTATAAAAAATGAGCAACACATCCACGAATATCGTTTTCGTATTGTGCCATTTTTGCGATTTAACAATAATTTAAATAAACCTTTACCTTGTTTAAAAGCAAAGCGACTAATTTTTAATGCGTGATTAACAAGACAAAAAATAAACGTAAATAAGAAATAAACGTTTTTCTGCCCAGTCCCACTAGAACATTTTCAAATGTGTTTATGTCGCTTTATTATTTTGGTTTTTTTTTTAAGTTATTTAAAGAGTTGTTTATTTTCATGAGTTGTATGCACAGTTAAAAAAAGTCAACTTAGGAATCACCCTGTATATATATATATATATATATATATATATATATATATATATATATATATATATATATATATATATATATATATATATATATATATATATATATAATATATATGTACATATAATTAATGGGTTCACCATAAAATTATGGTTATCTCAGAAAGTAAAGCACACATTTTTATGTATTACATTAGGAATTATAGTTGAGGGGTTTAAAAAATGGTAAAAATTGGCAGAGAAAAAATGTCCCGATTTTTAAAAATAAAAATATGGCAACCCTAGGTACAAACCTTACGTAATTTAGTAGATAAAAAATATAAGCTTATTAGAGGTCCCCGTCATCGCGAAATCATTCTGCAAAGGTTTTAATCCACAAAATATTTTTTTACTTAATTTTAAAATAGTTTCTTTAAAAACGTCATTTAAAAAAATAACTTTCATAAGTTTTTCCCATAATTAAAAGAAAGAACCAACTTAGAAATTACCCTGAATATTTAGTTGCTCAGTAACGCTGGTCTATGAATAAAGTTATTCTCTTTTATAATATGTATTCCTTTTGTTATTAAACGTAATTGAATGTTTTTACATTTTCAATAGAAACGCTTTAGGTTCATTCAAAGCTTAGTTGTTCCAGCTGCTCTTATACAACTAAAATTAATAACAGTCTACGAGATAGAGCAGAGATTTGGACGTCATTGGTAATATGGTAATTCTTCATTATAATGTGTTCATTCAAAGCAAGTAGTTGCAGGTCCGCGCGGGCGGACACCCTAGTGGGTACAGGGGGTAACTATAAGGGATAAAAGTTGCTTATTCTTTAAGGTGAAGGCGGCCATCATCGATTATATATGCTGAAGTATGTATACGGTGTTTAGATATTGATATAACCAAACAGTATCCCAAAAGGCGGACACGTGGGATGTGGGGATGGCGGACGGAGCTAATTCAGAGGGGCGGACAGTTAAGTGGATACATAAGGCCGTAAACCGGGTCAAATATACCAGTTGCCTGGAGTGCCTTTTTCATACCTAGGCTTTTGTTGTTCGATAACTATTCTATCAATTTTGACTTATAAGGTCTCATTTTGTTTGTTTGTAAATTGTGGTGCCTAATTCGTAAATAACGCATCAATATGTCGATAAAAGTCAATTTATAAATCAAATTTTTTCTTTAATTTTTTACTTTTTTTCTTTATGAATAATGATAAAGTATCTAATATTTATCTAAACGTATCGAGCTGTATTTTCTTATTTTTCAATGCAAATGCTACTATTATAGTAATTTTTACGATTTTAATAAAATGACTTCTTTAATTAATTTAAATTTTTTTATAACAGTACTTTCAATTAAAAAAAATACTTGGGCTCTTAATTTTGTTTCAAAATAGATTAGATTTTTATCAACACATCGATACGTTAAAAATTGTTTTAAGACCACGATTTATTTAAAAACAAACAAAATAAGACCTTATAAGTCAAAATTTATCGAATAGTTACAGAGATACGAGAGCTCACGTATGAAAAACGCGCTCCAGCTGTTCGTCACTTTTGATTTAAACTTGTTAGGAGTTCAATAATAATAGGTTATGTAGGCGTTCATTTCATTCATGGCGGCCTTTGCCCCAAACTTTTACCATTTTAACCCCTGTGCGCCATGTCTTTGTATCCACTCACGTGTCCGCCTTTTGGGATTGTGTTTAGTTATGTCAATACCCCCTGTATCCACTAGGGTGTCCGCCCACGCGGGGTTGTAACTATTGGCATTGAATGAACATATTACAATGGAAAAATGCCATATCACCGATGACGTCCAAAATCTTGGCTCTATCTCTTGTACCATAAGATAGGTGCTGCCGGCCATTACTTGAATTTTAAAATTTATTGTAACTTTTTAGATTTTTCTTGGATATCTTAAATCGAGGTGCAATATTTTATGTCATTATGTAAATTTACATCAAAATATTGTTACGTATTTTACTAAATATGTTTTTAGTGTATAGAATTGTAGAAATTTAGTTTAATAATTTATTGCAATAAATTGCTTTAGTTTTTCCCCACGTTGACGACCATGGCGTTAAGTTGTGAAGGCTCTGAAATTGTCCTTTTCGCACTTTTGTTATATTCTCTATTATAAAAATCCTATTAGGTAATTCTGATCACTACGATCCTTTTCCATTTTTCTATAATAGCTGACAGGACTCTACTTATAATTTAAAAGCAGTACTGTCAATTTAATGACAGTGGCAGATAGATTAAGGGCGAAATCACATGGTTCGTGACCACAGATATACGTATGCGTAGGTATTACGCCTAGGCGAAATTTAGCATCACCCGAATGGTTTCTACGTAACAGGGATGCGTAAGAATAAGTCAACCATTTTCAAATATTTTCATTTCCTTGCGAGTACAGCTAAAATGGTTGGAAATAATTAGTTTTTTAATTATGGCCCGTAAGCAATATTAGTGTCCCTTGTAAACACAACAGACACATACAATAGATAACAAATACAAGACACACACAAAGAAAACTCAACTTTTACAATCAAGGCAGTAAAAATCATGCACAGAAGTTATAGTTACCTAACTTATATTCGTTGTGAGACGTTTTTATTCTGCACAATACCATCGGATTGGTTACTAATAATCACGTGGTCAACGACAGATCCGTGATTATGAACCATATGGTTTTACCCTTAAGGTAAGACCTCATGCGCGAAAGTACCGAACGGAACTGTCAAATTTATCGAATTTGATTCGCTTATTTAAATTTTCACAAAGTCAGCTGAATCTGGACCAAAATTTGGGGAGGGGTTAGGCCAGTGGCATTTGATAAATTAGGAATTTAAAAAAAAAATTCATAAATGGGTTTTACTAAAAGAAAATATCAGGTTAAACCAAAAAACACACTTAACAACGTTAAAATTTTAAAAATAATAATTATAATAACAACTGAATATTTCTTTGCTTTTTCCTCGCAAAACGATTTAAGACTTATGACAGTTGAATTGCGCAAATAGTCTTTTAAACGTCTTGGCGATAAAAATGATCGCTCCGAGGAGGCTGTAGATACAGGTAATATGGCCAGAATTTGCAACAAAGTATGAATATTAGGAAACAAAGATGGATTACGTGCTGATAATGCATCAAGAGCATTTTTGGGCCTTTCTGCTTGAGGCAACTTAATCCATTTTTGTTTCCACAACTGTAATTCTGCAGATCACGTATCTAGGTCCAAAAATTCCTCATATAATAGCAAGTCTATTTTTTTACTGTATGTGCTTCGCATAAATTTGGCACTAAACAATATAACGATGAAAGTGATTTTTCGTGATTTGCAAATCTTGTAGATAGCTCTTCGATAAAGTGATCAAAAAAAGGAATTGCAATAATATGTTTTTTTTTACAATCAATGAATCGTATATCTTATGCATTTAGCGCCCAGTTTTACCAGTGCCATACACTAGATGCAAGAGGAAAAATAGTATTTTAAACTATAATCATCTAACATACAAAATGTAATATATATATATATATATACATATTTTGAATAGCTTATAAAAACTTTGCCAAAATTTAGACAAAATAACTTTAATTTGAATTACTTTCGTCACTAGAAACAGCTGGCAGATAATATTTCTAACTTCTAAATTATCTATTTTATAATCTTGAAGTATTTTAGTGAGAACATGTAGAGACAAAATTATTATTTGTCGCAGTTATTGTGTGTTATTAAGGACTTATTACTTTCACTCTTTTAGAAAAAAGCGTCAATGTACATATTTTCAATTCAATTCCAGTATGTAAAATATTATTGATTTAATAAATTTTCATGATTTGGCTGATAATATATCTGTTCTGTGTCAGGGACAAATATATTAGGCAATATTTAATATTTTTTATCGTAATAAAATCGTAGTGCTGTTATAGAAATATTATACTTATTATAAAAGAAATCCGTTATTGCTTTTTCCGGTCAATTATCATTTGTAGCCTGGACTAACAATAGGTAACTTAACTCTTGATTTTTTTTTTTGTAAAATATTCTACAAGTGTATTACTGCCTATTAATTTAGGCAGGACGGGGCTCCCGGCCCGAAAGGGACGTAAGATAAACAAATATAGAGTTTTCACTAAAGCACAATAACAAATGTAGAGTAATATTTAGAATTTCATAAAGTCAAAGATTGAATTGCTTAAGCAATGTCGTTAGTTGTGGTTAAGAGTATAAAATTCATAAATAAAAAGAAACCTCTGAATAAATGCAGTATTCTATCGTGTCTTGGACATTGTCATTAGTCAACAGACAACGCGTTTTATTGGAACGAATGAAATTGTTTTTAATTTTAGTGTCTTGCAACCTGACACTTTGCAAAACCTAAATGATACTCATTTATTGGACAAAGCTTTAAAATTTGTTTCATTATACAAAAAAAAACATTATTTTTGTTTTCCAAAGAAACCATTACTTTTTTATACACGATATAAAAAAATAACGTCTTTTACTTGTTGCTTTCTAAATAATTAAGAATTATTTCTTTTTCAAAGTATGCACTAGATTTTTGTTATTTTTAACCATTTTTCTGACTACAACTAGTGCAAAGATCTTATTTAAAAAGCTCATTGGCGTCTTTAAAAGTTTCAAAATTTCTTATCTAAAAAGTGAGACATGGGATTAAAAAAACTTTCTTAACGGCCCTTTTCCACTTTTTGTAGTCATGTTTTTATTATTGTTTATGTATCTGCATTTAATTTGCATAATACTGTTCTTTATTTTGTAGGATGCTAAGTAATTTCCAACACTGCCAGACACTGTCCACTGGCTGTAACTTTAACGGTTTAAAGTTAAAAAAAAAAATTTACTTACATTATGACGCTTGATTTTTATATATGTTACTTTAGGAACTATTTTAAAACTTTATTTGCTTAGCCAGAAAAAATTGTGAGGACCAAACATCCCCCTAAACAAAAAAAAAACATTCAGCCGTGAGTATGAGCGCGCTGGTACCATGTTTGCATTTTGGAGTGAGATGAGTGAACTGATTTCCTTCTTTTAAACTCACATCCCGCCTTAGTCTACAGCATTTCCTTAAGTCCAGCAACTGGTCTTTTTCCTGAGCCTATTGCAATATTTTTTATAAAGCAATAACCTATACTTTTATAAGTACTAAATTACACATGTAAATATTATCAAGTTGTTATTAAAGACTTTCATATAAATTAAACGCAGTTCAAATGACTTGATATAATACTGTACCCTTAAGACTGTGTTTCGGGGGGAATCAGTTGACATAGATCTCACTCGCTTCAAAACGCATGCACTCATCTTCTTCTTCCCTGGGAGCCGTCTAAATTTGCTACCGGAGGCAGAGCTGCCTCTTGGGCTTTTTGTACTCACCACTGAATGTTTTTTGTGTATGGGGGGATAGTCCCCTAAGTAACATATAAAAACAACAACCCTCCGATTGCAAGTAATTTTTTTTTTGTGGAGCTTTAAAGCGGCTAGCGAAAGTTATTGCCTGCGGGAAGTGTCTGACTGCGTGAAAATTATTTTGTAATAATGTTTTACAAAGTATATTAAAAAATCAGTTATCAAAATTTAAGTTAAGTTAGTTAAATTTTTACTTAACTTTCCCACCTGATACTTGTAAATCGGCCGTCTACTTAGCAGGTATGCAGGCGTTCTAAAATAAAGTTCACAAAATAAAGTATGTTTGGGAGCCCTGGGATCTTGGACTAATTCCTGATCTACGACACTGTTAAAACAGCACTATACATTTTTTCATTTTTTTACTAATAAATTGTCACCAACTCCGTTTTAATAATAATCGGGTAAAAGAATTTACAAATAAAAAACAAAGACTTACAATCACGCTCAAAATTAGGCTTTGTTAAATTTTGCTAAAACACCCAAGCGTTTTCTTGACTACGAAGGCACGATTATTTCAGCATTACTCTCCATATCCAGGTTGTTTTCAAATATTTTGGCAATTTTCAGTGTTAAAATTCAACGGCAGAGTAATATTAATTGATTAAAATCTCGGAATTTTTACTGTTATCGCAACCTGAAATAATTTCTGTATTCGAATTTAAATTAATTTCTTAGAGGATTTTTTAATAAACCGCAGTTCTTAAATGCGATATTATCTTTTATAAAAAATTTGGTATTAATTGACAACCGCTTAATACCATCACCTTATCTGTTATTACGGATCCAGGCAGCGAATTGGACACAACCTTAGAAAAATGTATGTCGAATCACAAAAGATAATGTCCCAACGATTTTCCCATGTAAGGGTCGACATTCTCTTATGCGTTAGGAAAACAAGTGCTGAATATTGAAGCTGAATAATAAGCTAGTTTTTAGTTTTAGTTCTGTTAGTTTTGCTTAGTAGTAAGCAGAACTAACGGGTTACTACTTACAAGAACAAACCACGAGCAAAGTTTAGATGGTGGAGCTAAACTGCAAAGTAAAACAAACAACATCGACACGATAACGTCAAAAAATAGGAAATATTGTCTCTCTTACTCGTGACAAAATCTACTGCATTCAGACGCTTCCACACTTGTCGAAAGCAGGAGAGTCCACCTTTTTATGAGCAAATCGTTAGGACATTGTCTTCATTGATTTGACATACATTTTTCTAAGGTTGCGTCGTGCCATAGAAGACAATGCCAATACGTATCCGGGCATTTCTATACATTTTTAAAAAGCCAATGATATATCACATTAAATGATTAAAATACATTTTATTCCATATAGGTCCACGTTTTAATTATTATGTTCTATAAACTTCGAGGAAAGTTTCTGGTGACGCCCATTCTATAATATTTTCTTAATAAAGCAGTAAAGCAGTCAAGTTTTGCAAATAATATTCTAGAAGTGTATATAAAAAAAAAATCCTTTGTAAAATACGAACCTGATGTATAAGCTTTTAATGCTGCAAACATTTTCGTTTAAAGTGGGAACGCACACAATATAATATTATCGAAAGTTTTTAATACACGTAAAGAAGTTCTGTATACCTCTAGATTAATCCGTAATATGGAAAAGGAACGGTGAACTATTGAAATTAATCTAAAATAATCTTTATTTTATAAAGTTATCTTAATCAGAGATGCTAATTTAGGGGTAAAATAACTTTTTTTGTTTTTTCTCATACATTTTTAATGTTTTTTTAAATACTAATAATGTTCATAGTTTAGTAAGCTGTTTTATGTACACTTGCTGTGTGGTCGGGTTTGCTTTCGTTATTGCTTGCTGTTTTGTGGGTTTAGCGTTTAACTATATTTTAAATATTTTTTGGTCGACGTAACCATGCAATACAAAACTAATATCAGTAACTGAAATTATCACATTTTTTAACCTAGTTTTTTTTTCGTAGGAGCAAAAGCAGAAGTGTCGACCACGGAATCTCTTCGCCGTATGACCTAGCCCTACTTCGAAGTCAAGTGGACAAAAATCTTGATAGAGGTTAGTAACTTATTATGCATACACACTAGGGTGGAGCATTAAAGTTTTTTTTGTTTGGCCTTGGTGCGGCTTCGTAGTCTTCCAGTTAATAAATAAACTAGTAAATTTTTTTTGAAACGTATTGTGCCCTTTAGGATCTTTTTTTTTTCTTTTAAAATGTTAGACATTTAATTGACTCAAAGGCAAGAGTGCGGTACATAGGCCAAACAAACTTTATTTTTGCAGCTATAATAATGGCTCTACCCTAATGCGCACTTCTACTATGTGTCTTCTTTAAACTTTTTGTTAATATGCTAGACTAATAAACAAAAAGGGTCAAGTAAGAATATTTAAAATAGTCTAAAATATATTACATATTATGAAATGTCTTTTATTAGGACGTATACGTACCTTTAGAGATCGCTTTGATTTCACTCTGGCGATTACAAATCAATTTGTTTAAGAACGCGGAGGGGTAGTCAAGAGGCGTACAATGTATTGCCGAATAAAAAAATGTCTGCTTTTTTCTTATCATCTCCATTGGGTGTTGCCACTGACTCTTAAGCAGGACCCCTCTAGTTCTAGTCTCTATTAGAAGTAATAGCTCAGTCAACAGAGATTTTTAATTACCCAAAATTAAACAGCGACCGAAGTGTTAGTAGAACGTGAAAAAAACAAAATCTATACAAAGCATTGCCATTTTTTTTAGAGTGAAATATTTTAATTTAATTGTAATTTAATGGCATTGTCAATAGCACTTCTGTAAAGAATCAAAAAACAAACAAAATCGTTTTTAGAAAACCTTATCGGTGCGTTTTTCGCGGAGAAAAGTTGGTAAAACTGCTTTAATTAATTAATTAATTAACTTGGATCCTTTTAAAGTTGATAAGCAGATTTCCCAAAAATTATTTTATTTTTATTGTAATTTCGTTTTAACAGGCTAAATGCTTTTTTTTTAAATTGCAGTGATATTTTCGACCACTCGGCTTATTGACTGTAATTGTCCGATTTAAATTTAGTAAACGGATTTTATGTTTCAAATCTTATTATACAACTTGTATATCTTCGATTTTTATATAAATTGGCGAAAAGTTTTAAAAAAAGTTCCTAACATTGTGCTCGATGCGCGATATCACTGTTGGAGCAGGATAGTGAGGGGAATATTGTTCCGTGACACCCCGTATAAATACATGGATCCTGGTTTTACAACTTTTTATTGGAAGTTAGGTTCACAAACGTTTCTATGGTAACAATTGAACGTAATTATGACAACTCTTTAACCTCTGTCTGTCAACTTTTACTCGCTGTGAAAGGCAGAAATAAACTGGCCCGTGCGGACTTCCTTCGCGCTTTATATAGTAATGTGGAAAAAAATGGAAAAGTCTAGAATTAGCTGGAAAAATCTTTTACTGCAGGATACAAGAAAAGTGTAAAATGGATGTCTCCAGCGCCCTCCGGATAATCCGAATGGCGTGAAAAAAATGGTAAACTAGGATAATTTGTTTCAAATAAATAATTATTAACCTAAATAAAATAAATCTAACCTTCTACAATTCTATTAACTAAACAGATATTTTTTAAGTCCGTAACAATATTAAGCCACATGCTGTACATTTATTCTATTTTGCTTTCACAGTATCACGATGATATTACAATTAAATCAAAATTTTTTAGTCTAAGAGAAAGAAATAGTTATTTTCCTAATAAGTGCGCAAAGTGATACTTTTTCGCACGCCAAAGCAGTTAGCTTTGGCGTGCGGATAAGCTTTAAGTGCGGAAAAGTCACTTTGCGCAAGTATTAGGAACAATACTGTTTTTACTTGCGAATACTTTTTCTATGAGCGTTTTATTAAAGACAATGATTATTAGAAACGTAGTAAAGTAAAAATTAAAAATCCAAAGTAAATAATTAAATTTTTATTTTAACTGATTATAAAAAAAAAACTATTATTAATTGTTATTAACAATATTAATGTTAAAAGTACAATTAGTTGCATGTTGAAGGTTTATGGCCGATTTCAAATGATTTTGTTAATAACGTCGATGATGGTTCGCTGCTCGATGTTAAGACGAAATCGTGTGTTTTAGCTGATTGAACAGCGTCTGTGGAACAGGACATTTCATCTGGCTTCTTGAGAGTTTTTGGCTTGTTGCAGTTTAATTTTTTTTTACTTAACCCCTTTTTGTAGCCTGTTGATTCTTCAATGTATCCCTCGGCTACCGTTGTCGATTTCCAACCGCCTAACCGCTTTATATCTATAAGTTCTTTTCCGGAATTTGCAAGTAACGTTGCAGAAGATCGCCGGAAGCTGTGGCCGGTATATAGCTCTGGATTCGGCAACTTTAAAAATGCTGCTATCTCAGAAGGCATCTTCCCAAATGTATTGATCCCAACGCATTGTTGTGTGCAAATTCCCCCTTTTTGAAATATACGAAAAACCGTTGATGTGTTGTCGGTGGCCGTAATGCTGTATACTTCCGATATAAGAACAAATACTTTTCGTCGTTGATCTCTTCAGACAGGACGAAAGTACGTGAGGTATAGTTTTTTGCGTCTGGAATCTTCACAACAATTAGGTTGCCTTTGTCCTCGATGTCGGATGTTTTCATTTTTCCGAGTTCTTCTCGTCTGCAGGCGCCAGCAAGTCTGAAAATGGTCGCAATTTTTATCAAAAGATATATTTCATCGGGTGCTTCATTAATAAATGTAGATATTTCTTCTTTTGAAAAAATCCTTGACTTTTTTGGCCGAAAGCCTACATTTTGTTTCTTAATAAATGCTGCTAACTTATAATACTTGCCGATATCTACATTTTTCTTGATCTTTTAAACACTTTTCAGCATGTATTTCGACCATAAAGTATTTGGACTAAATTCCTTGCTTAATTTGAGAAAATAGGCTAAAAGTACCTCCTCTTTCAAAGTTCTAACGCCTTTTTCTTCACACCATGTTTCAAATGAATTATACTGTTTCTCTCACTTTTCTTTTGATTTTGCCGGCAGGAGCTCTAAGTTGGCCAAACTTGCGGCTTTTTAAACATCGTCTGACAATTCTTCCTCCATTCTTAGAAACTTATTTTAAACTTTTTACCGAATTTTCTGATGCTTCCATGACATTAGAAAATGTTTGTACTTGGTTGCTGCAGCAACAAGAAAAATTCTTTGATTTTTTATTGTTTAGCATGGTGTCTATAAAATACATGGTGCATGGAAAAATATTAAAATGATAATAAAGAAAATTGATATGGAATATTTACTAAGCGCAAAATGTATCTAAAATTCAATAAAGCACAATAAAAGAATATGTAGAACCCTTTTTTTAAAATATTATTTTATCCAGAAATTATTAATACATTAAAAAATCCACTTTTTAAAAGATGAAACTGGTGCTTTGCTGTTAAATTTTAGGTTTAAAACAGCCTTTACTTTGCTCTGTAAAGTGCGCTATAACATGATGGTCTTTCGGTTCATTCGGTCCGTAAGTAGTGAAACCACATGTCCCTTCCATATCTTGATCGACAACGTATTTTAACCAGACAACGCCAGACCACTTGTGGTCAAAGTAATCGTAGGCTTCGTGGATCAACAACACAAAACTGCTTATATGGATATTTCTTCTAAAATTAACATTTTAAGGCATGTACAATAACTTAAAACCCATATTATATGTAATTATTGCTTTGCATTTTACCAGCATGAAGTCCAATATGTGTTTTCTGAGGGGCACTTTCAATTTTCATAAAGAAAAAAATATTTTTCTATATATAAAAATTGGTCCCCAAATATTATCAGGTGGATCTCCCGTAACCTCACTTTCGTCAAAAAAAGCGAGCTTTCTTAGGCAGTGTTTTTCACTGCGCGTTTTACATAACAGAAAAGAAAGTTATAATAAACTACAAATGAAATATTTTCTTTATAAGTTTCTTATCAACTGATGAACTAAAGTCAAATTTTGTGCTTGAGTTACAATTATTGGAGTAGTTAAGAAAAATTTAAATTTTCCGCCAAAATTAATTTTACGATCAGGTTACCCTGCTATCAAATAGTCCTTGCCGCAAAGTTTAACGGTCAGATTTTTTTCAGTAGCTTCATTTTGTTGATCTCTTACAACGCGAATAGAAGTGTGAGTTTTCCCGAATCATAATTAGCGGGGAGGTAAGTACAGCTCATATAGTTCGATCGGTTAGGTTTTTTTTAAGATTCTCGTTTTTAATTTTCGGACCTCTGAAAAAATGGCCAAAGAGCTAAATTTTGAAACTTATGCAAAAATTCTGAAAAAAATTACCCATATTCCTAAATGGCACTTAATACTTTTTGTGCAAAATATATTGCTTTCTAAAAGCAACCATTTTCGACATAACGAGGATTTATCAATAAGTTATTGACCAATATTTTACCGGAAATAGTCTCAGCTTTGAAAAATAATGTATAGATCAGAAAGTCTGGAATCTCCACCTTAATGAATGCTAGAAGACCATGTCTGCCAATATTTAGAAAAAAGTTATACAATCTAGCCACTTAATATTGTTTCAACATTAAGCTGCTACTTAAAAATTCTTACTATTAATCAGCTTTCATTAAAACAATAAGATTCGTCCAAGAAAGAAGTAGGGACTTGCGTTCAGAATTGAATAAGGAAACTGGTACAGAATATTCAAATAGTTGACCTCTGGGAAAATGGCCAAATAGAAAAATTTTGAAATCTATGCAAAAATTCTGAAAAAAATGACCCATATTCCTGAATGGCATTGAATATTTTTGTGCAAAAAATCATGTTCTGTAAAAGTGACTATTTTCGATATAACGAGGATTTATCAATAATTAAATGACCAATATTTTACCGGAAAAAGCGTCAGCTTAGGATTTTTTTTAATTTTCTCAGAGGTGTGAAAATGTGTCCAAAAATTCGGAAAAAGATTATCCATATTCCTTGAATGATTTTAAACATTTTTTTAAATCAATGTTTTTCTGCACCTGTTATGTACCCAACGAATTCTTGGATAGAAATAAAGTAAACAAACCTTGTTTGGCATTAACATATTCAGAGGGGCAAGGAGGGATAGTTCTTGTAAACACACGGCACAACAACACACTAAATAACATCACTCCGGAAATAATAACTTTTTCAATGTTTATGGCATTGCCCCATAAATTATATTTTTATAAATCGATGATTCTTTATTGTTAAAAATTAATTTTAAAGCCGGAAAACTATTTTTGTTTATTATCTGAAGTGACAGACAGACATGACATTTACTTTAGATGCCCAATTCGATTGCTGTTGATCAAGTCATTTTACGAAACGTGTTATTGAATAATACAACCTACTAGAAAGAGATAAAATGATTTTGGAGTGCCGTACAACACCTGGTTTACTATAATTTTTTATTAAACGAATGCAGCAGCTGTCCAAAATAAGCTTGTTGTCGGGGCTTGGAACTGTCATATTAATAAATGTTTATATTAAAATCGATGTTGCCTATATTAACACAAAAACCAATATTTTTGAATAATTTTATTACATTTTCAAGGTAATTTCCTGATTTTGGTTTTTGAGATCTGGCAATTTGTTTACGTTTCTCCACAACAAAAACAAACAGATCACTATACCAAACACCCTGCCTACAAACTGGCGTTGCGTTAATTCTAGTCCTTGAGTTCGTTGTATGTACCCTACTCTGTACTTCCTTTTGCGTAAAAAAACAAAATCCGAAAATTATGGCTGTTTGTGGAAATAATAAAAATATGTTGCCCCTCATTTTCACGGAGACAGTCTTGTGGAGCTTATCAGGAAAAAGATTTTGAGCAAAAAATGTATGCCAAATCTCAGCCTATGATCATTTTTGCGCCGAAAATTAGTTTTTTTCCTAAAAATTAAAGTTTGGATACAAATGACCAAAAAATACAGACCCAAATCAAAACTTCAAAAAAAAGGATTATAGGCAAATTAAAGACAAGAATCTTAAAAACAGAGCCTAAACGGTTGAACTATAAGCTGTAGAGTCATTTGTGAATAATAAAAATATGTTGCCCCTCATTTTCACGGAGACAGTCTTGTGGAGCTTATCAGGAAAAAGATTCTGAGCAAAAAATGTATGCCAAATCTCAGTCTATGATCATTTTTGCGCCGAAAATTAGTTTTTTTCCTAAAAATTAAAGTTTGGATACAAATGACCAAAAAATACAAACCCAAATCAAAACTTCAAAAAAAAAGATTATAGGCAAATTAAAGACAAGAATCTTAAAAACAGAGCCTAAACGGTTGAACTATAAGCTGTAGAGTCATTTGTGAATAATAAAAATATGTTGCCCCTCATTTTCACGGAGACAGTCTTGTGGAGCTTATCAGGAAAAAGATTTTGAGCAAAAAATGTATGCCAAATCTCAGTCTATGATCATTTTTGCGCCGAAAATTAGTTTTTTTCCTAAAAATTAAAGTTTGGATACAAATGACCAAAAAATACAAACCCAAATCAAAACTTCAAAAAAAAAGGATCATAGGCAAATTAAAGACAAGAATCTTAAAAACAGAGCCTAAACGGTTGAACTATAAGCTGTAGAGTCATTTGTGTGACACAGTGTCGCTTCGTCCCACTGTGCGCAGGTGATCGGTGCTCTTACCCTACGACTACGCGCTGCCTATCTCTCTCTATTAAAAGCATAATGTATTTTCGTGTCTTCCGGTAATTAAACCCCAAAAAAAGTGTTCGACTTTTTTAAATTATTTTTTCTTATATGAAATTAAGACGCTGTTAAAATTAATTTCAGCGTGAATCAAACACTTCATTTCGTATTAAAAAAAACAATTTGGGTGTGGTTTTATTAAATATTAACCCTCTCAAAAGTGTCTACATCATTTATTTTTGTGTTTTTAATAACTTTAAATTTTGATTTCTGTTGGTTGGCCTCTGAAGAAACACTTTTTTTGGGCCAAACTTTTTTACACCATTCTCCTATGCGGTGTCCCCAGATAGGTCAAGCCAACACATGTTTATCTGCTTATCTATCCAGTAGATATCATTAAACAAAATTTTAAGGTGCATCAAACATTTTATAAAACCTGCGTTACCAGCTCCGACTATATAATGTTTTTAGTTTCACCCGGTATTTGATAATGATTTAAGGTGATAACGGAGAATTATTATTAGCAGTGTACACCTTATCTTGACTATCAAGTAGCTACCTCGTCATTAAAAAAAATATGATATTTCGGTGTTTAAATTTAGCCTTGATAGTTGCGGTATTCTTATCGAATTGCAATGTTCTTTTAACACAATTTTGATAGCCGATCAAAAAGTCATAGTTGGTTGGTTATGCATCTACCTAAACATAATATTTTCAATTAATAACAAGAATAATACGAATAATATCTTATTTGGTTTGTGATAAGCAATTACATTTGCGGTAGAATGTGAACACAAATTCTTTTAGTGCAATGCAAAATTGTGCTGTTGTCTATCCATACCTACGTATATAATATAGTTAAACCTTCGACTTCTTCAGTAATTTATAATGGAATTTGTTGATAATTATTTTGATGTTAAGCAGCCTTCGTCGTGTGCTTTTATAGATAGAAGCGAAGGGTTTGATAAATTTGTGGTTGTTTACTACAACTGTAGCGAGTTTTATTTTGATGGTTTGACTTACTGTTTTTGGATATCAGTTCTTTAGAGTTAAAGTTATATTTTCTTTTAGATCTTGATGGCTCTACAAACAGCCTTTCTGCTAGACGGAGTGGACCACCTGAAAGTACAACAACATACATAGTAAGTGTATTTGATATTGTTTGTTTTATATGATTATTAAACGCAGGAAATAATTCACACGGATTTATAACCTTGTTTTCTGAATGGTCTTAAACTTAAAGCATTCAGTGATTATTACGTAAGCATTAAAAGGTCGTAATTTAATTACATTTGTTCCTACGTAATTTTGAACTATTATTATTTTGCCAACGGATCATTACTGTATAGAAAACCTGAAACCGCATCTATTTTAACTCCTAAAATTTAATGACTCATAAAAATTATATAACCTATAAATATGTCCTACAGTTTTGTGGCGGATTCATGTTTCACTATGTTTTCTTTGGGATACTCGCCTTACTACTTTTTGGAAAATTGGGACCTCTTCGGTCCGGGTCCCGGGGTATAAAGAACTGAGCCTGCTCAGCCCTATTGACCCCTATGAACTTGCGGATCGCCTGCAACACAAAAGAAAAAAAAACAAAAACTCAAAAAATTAAGAACACTAATCTACATTTTGGTGGCAAGTCGGCCACCGTTTTCAAGATAAAAAATTAAAAAAGATATTTAAACTATATTTTAAGAAATTTTGGAATCAAAAGTTAGGAAATTCTGAAAGCTTTTAAACTTTTTATGACGTTTTGTCATAAAAATCGTTTAATAATAAAAATAATTTTATGACAAAACGTCATAAAAAGTTTAAAAGCTTTCAGAATTTCAAAA
Organism: Listronotus oregonensis; assembly: GCA_019359885.1. Taxonomy (NCBI): domain Eukaryota; kingdom Metazoa; phylum Arthropoda; class Insecta; order Coleoptera; family Curculionidae; genus Listronotus; species Listronotus oregonensis. The sequence goes on from JAHBCN010000003.1 coordinate 150,582, forward strand.
CTTTTGATTCCAAAACTTCTTAAAATTTAGTTTAAATTTCGTTTTTAATATTTCATCTTGAAAACGGTGGCCAAAACGTAGATTAGTGTTCTTAATTTTGTGGATGGTTTTTTTCTTTTTTGTTGCAGGCGATTTGCAAGTTCATTGGGGTCAATAGGGCTGAACAGGCACAGTTCGTTATACCCCGGGACCCGGACCGAATAGGTCCCATTTTCCAAAAAGTAGTAAGGCGAGTATCCCAAAGAAAACATACTAAAATCTTACAACCTCTACCTCAAGTTATTTTTTTAATAAAATAAAAAGTAATCTAATTGAGGATTGGTCATGTCATTATGACATGACAAGAATTAAGCGTCAATCGTGAATGATTCGATCACAGCCACCGAATCGTTTATGAATATTTAACGATCGAATCCCGTACGCTCGCAGTGATCGAATCACTATAGTCCAATTTAAAGTTGAAAAGGCCACCAGCGTCATCAGCATGCGTTGTTCTCTCTCACTGTAAACTTATTCCCGTTCTCGTCGCTCGAATTTTTTGTTAAATATACGGTCAAATTCATGTAACGCGCCTCTGTTCCAAATTTAACAACGTATGGGTGGAGCGTTGACAGAGAAAGGCTTAATTGCGGACTCTTTTTGTATGACGTCCCTGGCCTTTTCTTCTTTAAATCGGACTCTACCCGATTGAAAGACGACATGAAACATCAAAGGGCTCTCCGCCACGCGATTATTTTTCTCAGTCGCGGCAAAATTTAAAACTAAAATATTTATGCTGCGATATTCGTTCTATAATTCAAATCTGTAAATAGTGCAAACGTTCATGCTAGTCAATAACCAGTCCAGTGTCCCAGGTGTCACCATATCGAAATATCGACCGATCGACCATCGTTGGGACGTTTGGTTTGGTACGCTTATAAAAATGAGTGATTGAATGAACGATTGAAACGATTGGATCATTTGAAATACCGGTGAATGATTGATTCGATCGCCAGTTAATGATTGAGTTACACATCTCTAATTTAACGAGGGACTTCTTATCGGTTGATTTGAATAGCCCTTTAGCTCATGGGTTTCAACCCTTAATAAAAATGTTGTATGTTTCAAATGTATTAAACAAAGTGTTTTGTATTTCATGCAGATTATGTTTGTTATTAAAATCTAAAAAAGGACTTGCGGAAATCCAAACGGCTTCGGTGACATCTGTAAAGGAAAAATTGAACTGTAAAGTCTAAAAAAGTATAGTTGGTTAAAGACAAATTTGTGAATTTTTAATGATATTAAAATCTGAACTGTTTTTAATGAGTGAAAATTAAAGCCAAAAGAAAATTATTATTGAAAATTAATTGTTTAATATGTGAAAGGCTTATGTTTATCATTAAATTTTGCTTGTATTAATAGCATCAAAGTATTTTAAAGAAATTTGTAAATCATTCCCAGAAACGGTTCATATTTTTCTCATCAGAACAAAACAAATCCAGCAATGAAGCATTTATACGTTAAAATTCTTTAACATTAAACAGTATTATATAGTTTTAACATAACATTGCTCAATTTTCTCTGGCGAGTAAGTTTTAAATCTTTTCTGAAAAATATTTACAATTTTCTTCAAAAAACTTTAACTCTATTCATACCAACCTAATAATAAAATTGAGTCTTTTACATCTTTTACAATTGATTTTTTTAAATGCATAACTTATATTTTTAGGTAGATTAGTTTGATTACATTGATGTTTAGTTTGATTACATTACAGTTTGATTACACCTAAAGTAAAAACTCCTTATGTGTGTTATCCTTTTATGTTTTTTTTTTAATTTAGGTAATTTCACAATTAGAAGCAAAATAAAATATTATGCTACATTTACACGCTTGCCATGGCCTGCCAAGCGCCGACAAGCTCCAAGCCTTTACAAACGCTTGGATGCCTTTTACACGCTTGCGAGTGCCTTAGTGAGACCCAAGCGCTTGTCGCAAACTTTTTTGATTTGTGTTCAAAAACTGACACCTGCCCGGATCGGCGGCAAGCTCTTGCAAGCTCACGCAAGCCAAGTTAAACACCCTGTTTACACGCTTGCGTTTTGTGGAGCCTTGTCGCGATTTGCCAAGCGAGTAAACGTAGCATAACAGCACCAAATGCGGCAATCTAAACTTTTATATCAGTTTAAAAATATATTGAAATCTTACTAATTTTTTCTTAAAAAAAAATATAAATAAATTTTAAATACTTTATATTAGTTGCCAAGATCTATCTAGAAAAATGTATTTAAAATTAAAGCAGAGTCAAGCACTCAGTAAAAAGGATCTTTTGCTGCTGATTTTAGTTAACAGCCAGCAATTTCTAATGTATTATTCGTTTACTTTTTACAATAAGTTAGAATATTACTAATTTAGCAAGCAATTTTACGTTTTGCTTTAAGGTGCTGACGGTACAATAGCTTTATTTAACAAAATAGTTTTTAAGGTTACTCGCCAAATGCCAAGTATCTGTTATTCTAACTATTTTTTTAAAACTATACCCGGTATTTTTAAAAAATACTTTTTTTTTAAGTTTTTACATTAATAAACAAATACTTACAAATCCTTAAGGTTTAAAATACGTTATTTACTTAGAAAAAGCAGATTTTCCGCATTAAAATTATGTTACCTACCAGTTGTTGTTTAAAAAAATATAAATTTGTAATACTGGTTCGCTCTTTATGTTTTTTTAAACCCTTTAAAAATCAAGTAATCAAATTAATATACATTTTAGGTGGCTGATAGAGATACCCTTACATCAGTGGCAGCAAGGTTTGATACTACTCCATCAGAACTAACCAAACTAAACAGATTAGCAACTCCATATATTTTTCCTGGGCAGCAGCTATTTGTTCCACTTAGAGAAAACGTTGATAATGAATCTGAAGGGTCTACGCCGGTCGAAGATACTCATGATGATTTACCTCCTGAAGAGAAAGGTAAACAAATTTTTAAATTACAATACAAATTATTGTACAAATTCTTGGATGTGTGATCACGTAGCATACGCTTTAAACTTTCAGGTTTTATTAATTTTTTATACAAATTATAATTGTTGTTAATATGAAACAAACCCTTTTCCTACCACACAAATTTGATATTGTTAAGTTTATCCAGATGGTTTAAAAGTACCTTTTTTATGTAAAACTAAGCAACAAACAAGTATCATAAACGACATTATCAGTATTATTGCCAAAAAGTAATGACAAAATAATGGTAAAAAAAGTGAGAAAAATTGCCCGGAGCTACGCCACTGGTCGATAATAGCAACAAAAGTTTATCCTAAGAGGATATATTTCAGTCAATGTTTTAAATGTACAGGGTTATTCATTTTAAAGTAAACTGGGCTTTATTTTTGTACTACCCTGTACTTTTTTAAAAAGCGAATATAGCCATTTCTTGTATTTTTTTCCGTAGAATTCAATAATCTAATCAGAAAAACATTTGAAACAAAAACAAAAGAGTTACAGCACGAGTGACGTATTTTTTAAATGGAATACCCTGTATATTTTCATATCAATAGATAGAGATTTTCACGAGAAATTCGGTGTTATAGGTGTTGGTGGGTTTATTTCCTGCGGTTCTGCTGCAGTTGTCTAAAAACTGTATGGTACTATAAGGATAGTTTCACCTGAAAAAACCTGGCTGCCACAGGTCACAGGTACTTATTTGTCAAAGTCAAGAATTTTAAAAATACGCTTATTACTTTTTGGAGTAGTTTTATAATGAGGTTTCCATCAGAAGAACGGCTTCAAATTATATTATATGCTAAAAATGATATGATATATCTTGGTTAAGACGTCTGTCCGGTAGCGTAGTGGTCAGAGCCTTGGCTCGCCGCGCCGGCGATCCGGGTTCGAATCCCAGCCCCGCCGGGCAGACATATTTAGGTAGTAGTTATTTAAAATAACGTCCGTGGTGGCACTACCGCGTTGTCTAAAAGTTGCTGTGAAATGCAACATTTGCATGTTTCAGTGCTTGGACAACGTTGACGGAACAACTGGGGAAGAAATGGGTTAAACACCGGAAAACCCGACACTCACGGTACTTTGGTACTTAGGTTTATATATGTATATATAATCCGTAGGATATAATATACATATATAATAATCCTTCGTGAGTTGTCATAAAGAAAAAAAAAAAAGACGATTTATTTCATTTACAATTTTTTCTCTCATTTCTTCCGTGTTTTTGTTCCCATTTTGGTAAACGACATTCTTCAAGTGACCCCATAGAAAATTGTCCAAAATTGTAATATCTGGACTATTAGGTGGCCATCTATAGTGCCATAACGTCCAATCCACTGATTGTATCGGCGATTGAGATACTGCACAACTTGACGAACAGCATGAGGCTGCGCTCCGTCTTGTTGCCAAATTATCTTCGATTAGCAATTCTTCTAAAATGTTCTCAATGTCGTTTTCAAGAAGATTGAGATATCTTTCTCCAGTTAAGGATCCCTCATAGAATATGGGCCCGACAATTCTATTGTTAAGCACACCACACCAGACACGAAGAGAAGATCTCCCTTGGTATTTAATCTCTTGAAATTTCCTGGAATTTTGCGTCGGTTAAACATTCCCGATGTAGTGAACGTAGCTTCATCCGTCCAAAGAATCGTTTGAAACAGGGTACGATCGTTATCTTGTTCATGGATTAAAATTTGGGAAACAAATTGAAAGCAAAGTTCCTTTTGTTCACGTGTTAAATGCTGCATTGGAAGAACGTGATATGAAAGATACTTAAAATATTTCAGTGTTCTCTGAACCGTCGCATAGGTTACTCTTCTTCTTGCAGGGCCATACCTCAAGTCTCTAACTGCGTCAGTAATTGACTTCATGGGATACAAAGTAAAATAATTTAGAATAGCTTGTATCTTGTAGTCTTTTTTCTAATATGTAAAGATTTTGTTTCTTCGAATAAGACCTTCAGTTTTAAAATCGTTTTTACTGATATGTTTCGGTGGAAATTTGCAACATATCTTCGTTGTGTTTCCCTGGCGTTTTCTCCACATTTATAATAGAGAGTTATAATTTGAAGCCATTCTTCTGATAAAAACCTCATTATAAAACTACTCCAAAAAGTAATAAACGTATTTTAGAATTCTTGACTTTGACAAATAAGCACCTGTGACCTGTGGCAGCCAGGATTTTTCAGGTGAAACTATCCTTATAGTATCATGCAGATTTTAGACAATTGCATCAGAACCGCAGGAAATAAACCCAGCAACCCCTATATCACCGAATTTCTCGTAAAAATCTCTATCTATTGATATAAAAATATACAGGGTATTCCATTTAAAAAATACGTCACTCGTGCTGTAACTCTTTTGTTTTTGTTTCAAATGTTTTTCTGATTAGATTATTGAATTCTACGGAAAAAAATACACGAAATGGCTGTATTTGTTTTTTAAAAAAGTACAGGGAAGTTCAAAAATAAAGCCCTGTTTACTTGTTAATTAAATGAAAAAATAAAAAACCCAATTTGAAAGTAAAGGAAAATTCCCATTTAAAAATGTTTGTTTTTCACCCTGTATCTTAAAAATGGGGCCTTTTGGAGCTATGTATATGAATTGGTTTTAATCCGGGAGTATATCCGTTGTCAGTTTTATCCTTGCGTAATTTTACAGACGTGTCGCCAAGATCGCCCTTGGCATTTTCAGTGCTGTCCACCTGCCGTCAGACAATTTCCTAAGATTATCTTCTCCAATAGTCTTGCAGTGTTAAACTTGGATGCATCCACCAGTCATCTTCGTCAGTTGGTGGTGACGTTTTAGGTTTTGTTTTTGGTAGGATGTTGTTAGTAGGTGCAAGGTATCGTTTCTCTTGTTGTCTTCCAGTTTTTTAAATTTTGATGATCTATGGAAGTAGCATTGTCTTAAAGTGGTTTACGTTGGCCACTAGTTTATAGCTGGTAAACTCTACTTTTGTATTACTATTTTAAATGTGTTTTTTTATATGTTCAATTCTTTATAATGGAAACGCATGACTCCTCTAATATTCGAGCAAATTCAAATTTGACTTTGTGTTCTCTCAATATAACGGTTTTTTTATATTTTTGTTCTCCGTACGCATCTACAATATGTTTTTTTTTAATCCTATAAAAATCCGTTTACGAACGTTAATAACTCGCACAATAACCATATTAATATTTTTTTAGTAATTTTTATCCCGTAAAAATAAGGTTAACAAATGAAAGTTTTTATCCAAACAATATTTTTATGGAATTTGGTCTAATTCGGTAATTTTTTTCTTTTAATAGAATTATTTAAAAATTTTGGTCTTAAAAATTCAGGTAACATAGCCTTTTAGAATCTGTCAAATGTAAAATCTCCTTCAAACCAATTGTTGTACCAAATGTGTTTTTATTGTTGTGTTTTATTATGTTTTTTGCATGACCTCCTAAAAAGTTATTATTAACGTTAACCCATTACTTACACAATCATGGTATGTGGACATTAGCCCAAAAATTCGTGTGCCAAATTTGATTTAATTTAGACTTTGAATATTCGTGTTTGTCTGTCAGTGAGACAAAATCACTGATAATAAATTTTTTCTTTAATTTAGAGACTTCAAAACGGTAAGAAATAATACAAATGCAGAAACTATACTATCTCCATGTCTTACTTATGGTCGAATAACATAAAAGTAAAAATCAGGTTAGGATTTTTACTTTTATGTTAGATAAAAAATATATTTAAATTTAAAATTAAATTGGAAAAGTGTTCCTTGTATAACTTTATCTACTTGTACTCGCCCATACATAAACGGAAATTGAATTATATTCTTATCAGTATAAGGTTTATGTATCAACTGGTTTTTAAGTCGCACGCACAAGTTAGTGTTATGTTGCTATGTTTTGATTACGATTTTTAGCAATTAAATATAAAAACGTGCCTAATTATGAAGTTTTTATTAAAAAACAAATGGAAAATTTAAAAATTTTCTAAAATATTCAAATAAAAGAGTATTTGTGTGCAGTTTCTATAGAGTTATGTTTGTAATAACAATTAAAGGTTGGGAAATATTTTATTATGATAAGTAAGTATTTTAAAGATTTTTAACCTAGCGTAATGTAACGAGGTTTTTAACACTTATATAAATACCTTATTTAAACAAGTTATTTGCTAAATATGCTAGATTTTAAATATTAGAAAAATATATTCAGTGCCACTTTTTAAACATTTTTTAATGTATCAAATATAACTAGTGTTTTAGATTACCCCAACGCTATTGATATAACTTTGACAAGGATAATTTTTCATTAACTTGGGGCAGTAATCCTTTAATTTTATATAGCGTAGTGTAACAGCTTCTTGATTTACAAAGTGGGATGGGCCGGGATCCAATACCTGGTTGCTCAAAAGAAAACTACGCCCCGGAAAAATACTAATGATAAAATGACATACCTGATGTCATTTTTTAAAAGATATCGGTTTTTTATTTTAACCTGTAATATCATCAGTATGGGTTGTCCTACAGAATACATTACTAAGCATGCATGGGATTCTCATTCTCATCGCTATTTATTTTAGACTACGAAGATTTGTAAACGAGCATCCCCAGAAACCTTTAATACCGAACAGTATTTTACATCGCATACCATCATAAACCATACTTAATGCCTTAAAGAAAATGAATCATATTTTGTTAAAAGTATTAAGGAAAATAGGGATGGGCATGTACCTTCTATAAGTAAACAACATATCATCCCACCCAAAAGTGTGTCTCTCATTTACTGCAAGAATGTTTGCGTTGATGCATTAAATAATAGGTTGGCCCCAAGGTTAATAAATGAATACCAAAAATTAATATATTCCACGTTGAACTGTAGGTCACGTCTGCATGACATTACATAGACATTAATTGTCGGGGGGGAGGGGGATCATTCAGAGCTACTAGGTATTTGTAAAAATCCATGGTGGCACTACCGCGTTATCCAAAAGATGCCGTGAAATGCAATATCTGCATGTCTTGTATTTGGACATCGTTGAGAGATTAGCAAAAAAAATGAGTTGAACATCTTAAAAAACCGAAACCTACGGTGGATTCATACAAGTCTTCGTGGGCCGTCATAAAGGTAAAAAAATGATGGATAAAAGCAACACATAATGTTAATTAATTCATTTAAAATTAGATTAAATTAATGTCGATATTTTTTTGGTGCGTTTTTTTAACTTTTACAAGCGCAGATAATGGGGAAACGGTAATAGCGATAGACAAAGGAGGCTACAAAAACTCTTCACTTTTAGTACCAACAAAATATGTTACACTCATTACAGTTCAAACAAAAAAAAAATTAAAAACAAGTCGTAAAAATAACAAAAAACTGTACAAGTATATTCTGAACGGTCAATTAAAGGTTGTTATACATCATTTGACATCATTATTGAACCTCAAATAATTGTAATAGACAGATGATACATGTAAAATAAGTATACTAAATACCTTTGACTAATGTTAGGATTACCTACAAAAATGGAACCTTACTTAAGGACCATTTCTTAATGTTAATTTAAATTAATAGCCTAAAGAAACTGCATCAGTGTTAGTAAAACGTTAGATGAACGTTAGCGAAATGTCAGACTTGTGAATATAAGTCCACTTTTTACAATCAAAAGTGTTTTATTTTGTTAAATTCGGTGAATATGGCGTTCCATTAAGTAACGATTAAATTAGTTTTTATACAAAACAGTATATTTTAAAATAAATTACGTTTTTCACTGGTTTAATCAATACTTTAATTAAAATGGCGTTTGTGATGCCGACTGATCACAATAGTTTCTGCCTAAAACAAATTGACCAAATTTTTAATTTTCGGATTTCCGAAGCATGCAATTTAAAAAGTCATATATTTTAATTTAAAAAAAATGCTACAACTATAAGTACATTATCGTTCCATCCATCTAGATAATGTACTTATAGTTGTTACATTTTTTCCAATAAAAATATATTACTTTTTAAATTGTTTGCTTCGAAACTCCGAAAATTAAAAAAAATTGAGTTGTAACACTCTTCTTCCTCATGATCGATATACACTTTGTTTTTAAGTATAGTTAATATCTAATGTTCGGGAATATCCCACAAAGAAACGAAACTAATATTTTGTTGATCCTTAAATCAGTAAACGAATGTTTTACCTTCGATATTTTTTTTTAGAATAATAGATATATTTTTATTTTAGAACTGCTGGATAATCTTCGGCCTGTCAGTCCAAAGCCTGGTCATGTTGAAAGGGTCAGAACGCCATCGTATACCCAAGGATCTTCCACTGAACACGAAGAAGAACCAACATCAGTGTTCCGAGAACGGTTCCTCAAAATTAATGTACGTCATATAACTGATGGTGAAGGAGTGGTTAGTGGTGTATTATTGGTTACCCCTAATGCTGTGATGTTTGATCCCAATGTGTCTGATCCATTGGTGAGTAATTTTTATCTTTGTAGATGAACAGATAGACTTTAATAACCCAATATCCAAAAATATTTCTGGCGATTGCTGTTTATAGGTAATACAATGGGAATACAGGATGAATAAATAAGTATGCATGTACTTACTTTTTAACTAGTATTGTAAGAAAATATTTGACGTTGTAATGTTTCACTTTGAAACCCATGACAATAAAAGCAAAAGCATAAAAGCATTATTATTATTATCAATGGTTTTTATAGCTTACTAAAATAGAAGGTTTATAGAGCACTAGCTTTTCGCCCATGTGGACTACACGATTTCCCCCATTTCTCGGTCTCGCATATTCAGAATTCGCAGACTTGTAAGTCCCGACGTATTAGACCAATGTGTCGGCTATTTACGTATAAAAATGATTGTAAAATAGCTATCTTTTTGTTGTGAATCAGAGTAGACTACTGGACATTAAAGTAACTATTTTCTCGGGCTGTAAAACATTGATTTCCGCGTAAATACAAATAGGGATGATCGGAACAGAGTTTTTTAAACATCAGGTACAACCTGTTTCAAATAAAAAAAATACCTGTTCCGAGAAAACTGTTTCCTCCGAGTTGCTATATAATAAGCTTTGTTTTTTATTGTGTTTTCTATTTATACGTCGCTGTGTCAGAATATTAGAGTTTAATTTCAGTTTTGTTGCTGGTTAAAGTTGGAAAGCACCTCAAGCCAGTCACCCCATATAACTCACCTACGTGACCAAAAGACGATTAATATTAGGAGAATGGCCATGATTCATTTTTTGATGATGTGCAATTGAGGGTTTTTTTATTTTATCATGTTGCATTTCGTGAAAAATGGACAAATAATAGACTGGTTACATTTTCATAGTTCCCTTTAAACCCCCCAGGGATGAAGTTCAAAAATACTACTTTTTATTTTTCTGGGTTAATCAGAAGCCTAACTACCAATTCCCACATTTACAACTTTCAACATGACGATTTTTCTATACAAACTTTAATTTCTATTTTAACCTCCCAAGGGACATAATTCAAAAAAATGTTAAAACGGAACATTTTTAATTTTAATCAATAACCTACATACCAGTTTTCATACTTGTATGTCCAGAAATGACGAAGTTCCATACAAACTGTCCCCCTTCATTTTACCCCTAGAGGAGAGAAGAGTTTTCTAAATTTCTTTCTAAACTGATGTCTCCTACTATCTCTATGTCAAGCCAAATTTCATCTTCAGAGGGCAAGTAGTTTTTGAGATTTTGTGATTAGTCAGTGTATGAATCTAGCCCCCATTTTATCCCTCAAGGGAAGTAATACTGAAAAACAGATCATTTTTAATCGTAATTAGCCTACATACCAATTTTCATATTTCTATTTCATAAGTCCAGAAATGACGAAGTTCTACACAAACTTTCACCCCTCCCATTCTACCCCTTTAGAAAGGGGGAGTTTTACTAAATAGTGAAAATCATTGCCATAGATTTTTTAAATAAATTGTTTAATTTTTATTATTTGTTTTAAATTAACAACAATACTTAGGTACTGCTTAATTTGAATGGGATTTCCTATGTTCTGTCCAATACTTGATAAATTATGCTTTCGGCACAGCCAAACTGCATACCACAAAAAAACATTTTACTAAAATCTGTTGCTTCTAATATTAATATGTGTGGTATCGGTTGGAAACAATAAATATTTAACTATTTTCTAGGTGATTGAAAAAGGTCCAGAAGCCTATGGTGTAATAGCTCCAATGGAATTTGTGGTAAATGTAGCCATATATAATGACATAGCACACATGAGAGTTGGCCATATGGAGAGCAATGTAAGTGAAAAGGCAGAGATTTATTATCCCAAAGGTGAGAAAGAACCAGAGTCGCTGATGGTCAAGGATGAAACATTCCCCGAATTAGGTTTGTGAAAGTTTTTGTATTTTATTAGAAGTTAGTTTAAAGGTAGGTTTACAGTGTATTTGTTATGTAAGAAATTATTGGGGAGTGATTTAAAGTTCATATTACACATTCCAATCAAACTGTAGTAAGTCGTAAAAAGTAAATTTTATTATTGATACTGGCGTGGCGGCTGGATTTACAAATTTCAAGGCTATGGTTTTGTCCATCGGTGCAACTTTGAGATCAGGAAGTTGGAATTATATAATTTGGTTTAATGATTTATTTACATAAATTACCTTAGGTTTTCCCCAATCCGACGGCCATTGTGAAGTGTCCTAAGGTCGCTTTAGTCATCCAGTTTGCCGTTTTCTTGCCTCCTGTATTAAAATAACTCTGCCAGCTAAATCCATACTTTTATTTTATTTTCCACGATACTATAAAAGGCGGTATGAGGCTTCACGAGGGTCCTTAATTTTTCTTGCATCCTGTATTAAAATGATTCTGTCAGCTAATTTCAGATTTTTATTTTGTTTTTCATCATACTATATCAGGCGGTACGAGGCTTCACGAGGGTCCCTAATAACTCAACTTTCGAACTGTTTATGTGATGACATTGAAGACTAAATAGTTAGTATAGTTACATTATATTGTTGCATAGAAACATTTGTTAACCTGAAAAAGGTGTAAACCGAAGATCCGTGATTTCATACAATGTTTTACAGAACAGCATTTTATTGTTTGCTAAATTTTAAAGTAGCTAGAAATGACATTTATTTAAGTCTAATGTTAGTTTCAATGACTTAATATGCAAGAATAAATAAATTTGTGTAATATTTAGCTGCACGAGACATTTTTGAAATGTTTATTTTCACAGGACCCCGCACAATCTTTGTGGAAAATGGGTTTCGCCAAGTATTTTTGAAACTTTGCAATCTGATATGTCTTAATAAGCCCAAAACCCAATAGCCCCCCTAGGCTTAAATATGACTCCCACCCCTCGGATCAATGCCTGTCATGTGACTTTTCCCTGTGTGCGGGTTGTGAGACTGTTTGATCGTGAATTTTACGATCACACACATCTACCCAATACCTTTCGACCCCAACAAATGAACCCCTTTCCTCACCACCCCAACTCCACACCAGCTCCACCCCATACCAAACCTGCCATATGGCTTTTTTCTCCTTATTGGTTGTAAAACCATTTGATCGTGAATTTCATCCCACGGCCAGCTAAGCAATCACTACCCAATTCCCTTTGACCGCAGTAAATGACCCCGCCTTCCAACATTACCCTGTACCCAAGCCTGCCATGTGACTTCTCCCTGTTCAAGGGTTGCGAAACCACGTGCGTGTGTGTATTTGTGTCCATTTAATGGCAAGTACAGCGTCGGGTGGGAGTGGCGGCTCAATTATTGGGGTTGAAGGGCATTGGGTAGTGATCGTTTAGCTGGCCGTGGTATGTAATTTATGGTCATAATGGTGTCACAACCTGTTAACAAGGAAAAGTCAAATGGCAGGCTTTGGTCGGTGAGAGAGTTGAGGAGCGGGGGGGAGGTATTTGAATATTTGGACGATATCAGGCTTAAGTCTATGGACTATGTGGGTGGTTATTGGTTCGACTACAGTATTAAATACTTCGGTAAGGCAACTGATCATTGATCAGTCAAATACATCTTCCTGAGCTTTGGAGGTTATTTGTGGTTAGTTTCCAGCATGTTGAAAACTAACAATCTGCAAAGTTTCAAGAAAAAAAGACCCAAACCCATTTTCCATAAGGATTGTGCGGGATCTTTTAAAATGGTCAAAATAATGCAGTAGCTAATTATTTTTAAGAACAGGTAGCCGAATGGTTTGATATTGTGTTATTTTTCTAAGAATAGTACCAATCTTCACCATATCAGAATTTTTTAAAATCATTGTCCTTGGACTTCTTCATAGCTCGTCATCTCTCAGAAGGCAATGGCAAACCACTGTGTAGTTTGACACCATAAAATTTTTTTCCAATAATTTTTATGTATATTTGTATCATATTAAATAATTGAATTTAAGACTATTCTCAAAATTTTCGGTTCCTTAATATGATACTTCGCCTACAATTCCTACTGCATTTTTTCATCCTTAATTTTTATACAACTGTAACAGTAACTAAATGTTATAATAGCCTGAATTATGTACTAACTTGGAGGTCATGTCCGTAGTGAGCGGTACTGATGATGCTGAGTCTGTGTGTTCATGTACAGAACGAGAAGGAGATGCTTTTCCAAAGGCGTTCGAAAGGGATCTTGTAACACCTACCAATCTCGACGATGCCGAACAAGAACAAAGAACATTGGAAGAACGTCGAAAGTCTCTATTGGATCATCATTGGCCAATGACGTCACGTGACCGACAGTAAGTGAAATATATTACAATTTTAAGTGACATTAGAAAAGAGGATATTCTTAATTCGACTTGTTTCTGTTTTTCTTTTTTTATGTGTCTAACTTTGAATGTTGTATCCTTTGAAACTACTTTAACGAATTGCATTAAATCATTTACGTTTTAATTAGGAATACATTTTTTCAGCTCTTTGAAAACTAATATTAGTACATTTTTTTTAAATTGCCTTTTCCTAACTGGATCTGGTAGCATATAGCATTTTATAAGTTTTTATAAATAAAGTAAAAAAAAAGTGGCTAAATTGCATATGAGAACTGTAATTTTACCTGCGTTTTATTATAATAATATTTTTAAGCGTAGTTCTGATAAAATAAGAAAAGACAGTTTAAAATAGTACATTTAATTTTGTTGTAAATTTAAAATGGATTATCATGTCAGCGGTAACAATGTAAATTGTTTATCGTCGATAAAAATAAACTTTAAATGAATATAGTGTAATAATTATTTAAATACTTAAAAATTTAAATGTACATATATCACTTAATACTCTTTAGACAAGCTACGCATGAAATGCAAATCTCAGGCAGTTTAAACATTAAATCTATTTTTCTATGGCCTACCAGGAAATTGTACTTTCTACCTATTTTTAACCAAAAAACGAATCTCTAATGACCTCTTACCAATCCTTATTTTTTTTATTTTATAATTTGGCAGTCAGTTGTGAAAAATTTGTTTTAACCTTTTAAAAGATTTAAGGTAGAGATCGAACGCTGTAAGAACAACACCGATACGTCTCGGTCTCACATGGCAAACTGATATAAAACCGTGACGTATCGGTGTTGTTCTAACAGCGTTCGATCTCTATCTCGCCAATTTTGTGATGTAAAAATTTATGGAGCTTTTTTGATTTAAAATTTTATGACGCTTTTAATGCCAGTTATATAGAAAGTGGAACGAAACAATATGGTTTCAATAAAAACCTTGAAAAAATAACGGTTAATATGGGTTACAATATGCTTATTTGTAAATTTTCCAAATAACATATTAAAATAATCTTTCGTGACACCTAAAAACTCTAAGAAAATTAAGCTTATCTTGCCACAATTTTGCATGTTTTTCTACTTTTGCTATTAACTTGTTCAAATAAAAATGTTTCCATTGGAAAACCGCTACCTTAAGAAACCAATCAATACTAAGAAAAATAATTTAAGCTAATGTCTTTCATAGTCAGGTATACTAACTGCTATATTTACTTCTTGAGAAATATTATAATATATACATAACAAGGCTAATAAGATGGGCCTTTTGTTTTTATGGTAACAAGCTGTTTGTAAAAAAAAATTACTTTATATGTAGATTCAGAAAATTACTAGACAGACTTCCAGACTTTTGACGAGGTTACGCCAGAAAACTGCCTGTTTAATTGTAAAGTACCACTTTCCGATATTTTTAGGCAAATTACTATCGAATGGTTCTTTAATTAAAGAAAAAACTTTATTTAGGTCCATCGATGTAGAAGATATTCCGGCAATTTCAACTTCAGTTCATGAAGAACATATTGAGGAAGAGAACCACGAAGATGAAGATAGTGTAAAAAAGAGCTGTCATGATTCAGGAATTGATATTAGAGAAGCTCCTTTACCTCCAGTTATTCAGATTCCTGTCAGAGAGGTAAATAACCAGAATGATTTTTTAAATATTTGCTATAGGGTAACTTATAATTTTTTTCTCTTCTAAAGAATGTTTGAGTCTAATATACTATACAATTATTTTAAATTTCAGTCTCGAATGTACCAAAATAAAATGAACCTTTTAACATGTTCAACGAAATGACGAAATATCGAATTTTCAATGTTTCCACTTAACAAGAATGTTTAAAAAATGTAATCATGATTTTTATTTATTTTACCAAATATGGTAATATTAAATTATAACTGCTGTGGAACTTTTCTTTTCATTAAACAGTATTTAATGGATATACCTGTTCTGTTGATATTTAATGAGTAATAAGCTGCTTCAGAAGATATTATTAATAAAAAGTTAAAAGTAACAAGACTAAAAACAATTTCTACAGTAAGACGTAATATTTTTATTTTTAAAAAAATAAGATTTTAAAACATTTAATTGAGTTGTTCATTTGTACAATATATGCACTGTTTCTATGGTGTCCCTTTTTAACTTACAATATTGATGTAAGATGAAAATAACACTAAAAAATTCTTCATAACACTTTAAGTAAGTGTTATGAAGAAGCAGTTATAATTTAATTATTAGGTAATTTTGTAAAATAAATAAAAATCATCCGTATTGCATTTTTTAAAAACTTTTCGTCAAGTAGAATTGAAAATTTGTCAACTATGATTAGCATTAAAATGACATTCAACAGTAATTTTCGTCTAATGGACACACCACAACAAACTAACAAAACAAGAATAAATAGTGCAACACCACGCTTTCTAATAATATTTAACATAAATGACATGTTAAATTCATCACATGGCTTTGCACTGAAATCTATAGTGACGTCACACTAGATTATCGCTTTGTTTTGGATGGAGAGGAGAAACTTATTTATCATTGCGCTTCCTCTTTATAAGTAGCAGACAAACCCCGCTGTCTGCTAAATGTGAACTGAATTCACAGGTGCAAATTAAGGTTTTTAAAGGACTAAAATTTTGACCTTAACAAATTTTTGTTTAATCAAATTAACATATAAATTTTAATCACACAAATTAAATTGACTTTAATTTGGTTCAATTCAACAAAAGCAAAAAGAAATATATGAAGGATTGATTTTATCTTAAATAAGAGGGATAGCATTGATAGTTTAAAATTCAGATTTTTGCAAATTCAAATTTTTGCAAATAAGTTTGTCAAGTTCTTAGTAGATCAAAATAGAACCGTATAATCTACAGACAAAAATTCAAATGTTTACATTTTTATCAATAGGGCTCAAATTCAGAATTTATGTGAAAGAAAAAATCACAAAATTTCCCCTTAATTTTGGCGCAAAAATGTCCTTGAGTTAGGTACAAAAAAAATTATTTCACTCAAAAAACCCGAATCACCTTCCCGTCCGCGAAGTCTAATATATGTACAACTTTTAAGGCGTATAAATTGACGACGGCGCACATAGAATGTGTTTTCTAACATAAGAAAAATGAAAAAAGTCAAATTTTTTCAAACCAAAATTCGAAAATACTTACATTTTTTGGAACACCCCTTATCACTTGTCACTCCTGTGACACTTGGTTTATTTTATTGAAAAATTATCTCATCAAAAAGTTAATTTTTTAGTTACAAATTTGTATTATCACTTTATAAAGAAAAATCATTTATAGCTACCACAATCAAATTATATGAAAGTTTTGTTTTTCTCTTATAAGACTGTTCAAAAACAATTATTAAAAATTATAATATTACCTTGGCTGCATATTACTACACATTCCTAACGAATCACTGTCGAAATCACCTTAAACTGCAACTTTCACTTTTAGAGCTTCTTAGTCACTTTTATTACACACTTTTTTACTTGTTTACCTTTAAACTTTACTTAGAGCATGTCACGTTACATGTGACACAGAAAAATTTTTAGAATAGCTCAACTAGCTTTAAAAATGTACACCTTTGCACGAAAGTATTTATGATATGAACTGTTTTAGAAATCAAAGATGTGTTAGCCAAATTGATTGATCTGATCTAAACACAGAGAATGAATGAATATTACCATAGAAAAACTGTATCATTTTTCCATCAGCAACTTAAAGAACATTTTGGCAATTATTTGCCCAAAATGAGAGAATTTATGAGTTTATATCCAAGACTTAAACGCTTTGGACAGCTGGTTTATTCAACCACTCAGACTGTATTGCCCACGTCAACTAATCACCGCACAGGCCAAGCGACGCGACACCCGACACTTCCTTGCGTCATAAGGAGGCTATCACTTTCACGCTCTTGCTTTCTCGGCCGTCCTGTACGCGACGAAAGCTCGAGCTTTGATTGGATTAAGATCTGGCGTAGCGGCTTTACTGCGTCATCGCGGTTATCGATCATTTTTATTTGACCATTATAGGACCATAAAGGTTAAAGTCCGTTTTATTTTGGTACGTTCATGATTTGAGTAGATTTGGCTCTAACTATACCACCGGGTGGCACAAAATTTTCACATTGCAAAATAAAAAAGCAAGAAATATTTAAAAAATATTAACTTACAGATTAGTCTTGTGGGCGGCTCATGAATTATTTTCGAAATTCGTTTACAAATTAATACTCTGCGTCGGTCATGATCTTGTTTATTGTATTTTAAGATATTTACCAATTTCTCTCCGAACATAGTCTTTAAGTTCATTAAGTCTTAGGATTTATTGACAGTTTAAATATTTATTAATGTGCCTTATTGTTTCACCTATTTTTAATAAATTCAGCAATTTTAAACAATACCCTCTACCCATAAGTATTTTTTTATTTTCAGCGTTATAGCGATGCAGATATAGTATTATCCAAAGAATGGGTTCCCCCTGTAACTATCGCTCCAACTCATCATTCTTTAAGCAGTGATAGTGAGAGTCCAGCTAGAAAAAAAACCAACAGCGTATCTTTCAGTTTAGACTCGAGCAGTGACGCTGACACTTCAGCCGCTCAGTTTTCTACAAGCCTCATTGATTCCAAAGAAGATTCTGAAAAGTCTGAAAGTAGAAAAAATAAGGTATTATATTTGTTCAAGCTAAATTAAAAACAAGTGTTCTTATAAAATCATTCAAGTTTATATATTAAATTTGGAGGATATCTGAAAGTTATATATAAATATATACCATTATAAAAACATTAAAGTATCTAAACCTTGCTGATTTTTAAGTAGTTTTAGATCTAAGTATTACCAATAAAAAAGGACTATCCACGTTGACTCAGAAACTTGCAGAACACGTGCGAATTGGTTAACAATGCAAATATTCGAGCTTAAAAATTTTATTTAGGATATTTTAGAAAACGTGAGACAACGCCTAATGGAAGATTCCTCAGCCAAAAATAAAACAAAAATGTTATATACACATAGCAAGGGGTAAAAGAAAAAGTTTTATAATTGCGATTTTCCCTTTATATTAAAATCGGGTTGTTTGATTCGAATGAAACGTACCACGTTACCGTAACGTACCACTTAGAATATTAACCGAAATACACCTTTTGATAATAAGCTTTTGTTACTTAAATTGATCAGTTCGGACAATTTTCGTTTTTTTTTTATTTCATCATAACTTTTTTGATATCATTAATATTGACAATTTGGTACATGGTACCTATTTTCTGTTTTGTTCTACATAAAATAGCTTGATTTATACCGAAATATTTGTTATAAAATTCGATGGTATGAAAAGGGTTTATTTAAAATTTTTAATAATTCTTGTTTTTACAACAAAGTCTATTCCACAAGTTCGAAGAACGAGGGGATTTTATATAACAAGCTTGAATGAAAATTATCTGGTTAATTTTTATGCACGAGCGGTATTTAGGGAGAATATTTCTAGAATGGAGAAATATGGGAGTATTAATTATACTATTAAAATGTTTTTTTTGTCATACAATTTTTAATTTCATGCAACATAATTAAAACTATAACTAAAATCGTTTTTTTAATTGCTTTATCTATTTCTTCATCGTGTACATGACCAAATCGACTCATTTTGACGTTTCTAATTGACAATACAAACAAACAGGTTCGATTGTTCTATGTTTGTAAGTAAGTGGAAATACCACGTTGTCTAGGCAACGTGGATTTTCCGCTGAATTTTTTTGATTTTTAATGGGAAAATTTATACATGAGTGAAATATTCATTATAATATGCCTAGGTGAAATACGAATTTTGTTCAAATTGTTATTCTTATTTTTTTGCCTTTAAAATATTTGCTTTTATTTCAAGCTGCGTTCTACAATAGTAGTTTTCCTAACAAGTGCGGAAAGTCATACTTTCCCGCACGCGATTGCCGTGGCCCGAACGACACCTAACGGGCAAGCAGTCGAGTGCGGGAAAGACACTTTCCGCAAGAGTTGCAAACATTATTTTTTTTACGACCCCAGTAAAAAAACATTAACTTTTAAAAAATTTATTGTTTTAGTAATATTTTAACAAACTTTAACGGCTTAGAACATTACTTTTGTTGCCATGAAAATAATACAGAACAAAACCTGGTTTGATTATTATTTGACTTAAAATTATAAAAATTGTACAAAAACTTAAAAATAATTTTTAAAGAAAAATTGCAAATTAAAAAAAAATCTATACGGTAGATTAAATATAAGCATCCAAATTGGTAGGCATTGTTATTAAGAAGTAAATCATTAAGCCAATCCCATACAGTATTAGGTCTAAATATAGGTAGATAAACTTTCCCGCACTAGTGCACTAGTGACACTTTTTGAGCTAGAATACGTACACGAAAGTAGACAAATATGCACAGTCGTAGAAAAATATATTTTGTTTTAGATGTTAAAAAGACTGTCCTATCCATTATCGTGGATGGAAACACTAGGCGGGGAAAAGGAGGAAGAAAAAATTCCTAGTCATCCGCAGGTCGCGGACGCACAGCATTCATCTGTGTTATCTAAAATGTTCTCCAGGTAAGTAAGTAAGGTTATCTTTGATTATTTAGTGTATTTTAAAACAGGTGAACATTAAATATTAAGTAATTTGTAATTAAAGATAGCAGAGTTCAAAATACTATCTTGTGTCAATACACCTTTTTGTTATAGGTTGTAGCTTGTGTTTATATTGTGGTTAAAATGAAGTATAGATTAATTCCGGATTATTTACTTTAACAAATATTAATCATAAAATGGCACTATTTAAAGAAATTTGTTATTTATTTTCCTTATTATGCAAACTAATATGAAACGGTCTAACCGGTTAAGTATATGAAAACTGCACCCGTTAAAACGAAATTTGTTTATTTTAGTTCAGTTACTTATAGATGGCTATTTAAGAGTGACGATTAAGCTACTCGTTTTATCACTGCCCCAATGTGCGGATTTGTTTTCTAGCAAATTAATCTAAATAGCTATTATCCGTTAAACAAAAGAGACATTAATTTAAAGTTTATTTTAAAGTACTTAATAAAAAAACTGAGTTTAAATTATCTAAAGGTAAAGAACAAAAAATAGTATAATTTGACTGCTTTGTTCTAATTTTTGTCCTTTTTAAATGTCATTCAAATACCGGAAGGTGGGAAACTATATTTAAAAGAAAATAGCTGTGCCTTAATTCAAGAATAGTACCTCCAAGATAAGTTGTAACAACCAATGGTCTACTTGTTAAATAAATACATTATAGTAGTTTTAATTTAATAAAGTAATTTAAAAAAAAATCTTAAATATACTGCTTTATAACAGTTAAATTTAAATAGTAAGGAATATATATTTAAATTTAAATTTCTTAAGATAAAAAATTAATTTATACAACCAATTTGCTTACTAACCCTTTCATTTTGCTTATTAAATAATATTAACCAACTAAGCTTCTTTCTTTCGCTACATACTAAAGCTCACCTATTCATCTGGTGGATTTTGGTACTGGTCTTTTTACGAAGACTCCATCCGAAGACAGTGGTGGCTCTGGAGGGCCTCAATCAGCTGGAAGTGGAGGTCCACCCCTAACAGGAGAAAGTGTTTCATCTCAGTCATCAACGAGTTTTTTTCCTACTAATATAATTAGCTCAGTGGGCGCTTCAGTCGGTGCAGTGGGAGCACAAGTGGGCGCTATGGGCGCTCAAGTAGGTGCTCAAGTAGGCGCCTTAGGCTCTACGGTCGGTTCTACTGTCGGCGCTGTAGGTGCTCAAGTGGGAGCTTTGGGCTCCAGTGTTGGTTCTACGGTCAGCGCTGTTGGGTATGTGTGCGTGTGTAGATCCATTAGTAGATTCTCTTGATGTTTATTGTTTATTATTAACATGCTCATCATGGCCTTTGTGTTTACTAATCGATAATTGTCATAATAAGGACTAAAAAAACTCAAAGATATGGTGAGTTGGTTACATTTCGGGGATTTAAATTTTTGCTTGTATTTTAACCACATATTTAGAGCTTTTTTAAATTATTATTGCAGTAGCATTGTATTAATAATATTATTATTATTATTACTATCTTATCATTAAGAAAACGTTTAATAATATTAAATTCTTCTATATTTTCTATTTATTAGTAATATCCAGTGCTTTTTGGTAAAATAAGAGTTTTTTTTGTAAGTTGTACTAAAACAAAGTGTCATAATGTAGGTTTATTTATGGAAATATATCAGCAATAAATATCTGGTAGCAAAATTTAAATCCTTCAAATCCTTACTGAAAATACTGCAATTTACTCTTAGTACTAGTAACAGAGACAACACGCACACACCAACATCTATATCCTATTTCTTTTACAGACGCACCATTTAAATGAACTTATTAGATATGTTGTTTAATATTATTCTTTTACAGGAGATCATCTGTGGGAACATTTATACGACAACCAACAGAAAGTAGTTCTAAGAAAAAGGACCCTCCGCCGAAATTAGATTATAGATCCATGGTGTCAGTAGAGGATAAGCCAGATTTGTTTGCCTCATTTGATAGTAAGTATTAAGCAGGTCAATAATTTTTAGTAATAGTTAAACAGATTAGGATTATATCACTTTTCCAAATAGAAATTTTGATAAATACACATTAATATTAGGACTCAATAAAAATTCACGGCATAAGAAGATAATTATTCTCACTACTGTAAAAATAAAGCAATTTTTTTTTTTTAATTGGAAATTTGCAAGACATTTTAATCTTGACAAATGTGTATACCTAAAGAAAAACAATCAATTTTCAGTTTCGTTTCTGAAACTAAATAGTCTTATTTTTGTACCACCAAAATTATACCAAAAAAAATAAGAAAAAATATATTTTTTTCTTTAAAAGTGTGTAAGAAAGTGATTATTACATTAGTGACAGTGCGGAAATTCATAATTTTAGGTACTTGTGTTTAAAGTAATATTACTTTAAATATTGTTTAAAATCTACAACATAAATTTCTTGTAATTACCGTAAAATGACTTTATCTACTGTTTAAAAAATTACAAGAATATTTTTATAGTTTATTTTGATTTCTGGGAATATCAAATTAAAAGAAGAATTATTTGGCTTTTCTCCAGAATAAAGATTTTTATATATTATTTTAAAAAATTATACTTTTTTTATAGATATTATTATGGAGAGCTAGTCTGCTCTCGCAATAATAGTAACAAAAAACATGAAAAGACATAAAAAGGTTTAATTCTTTATAAAATTGATTTGTTTTAAGTACTATAATAAAATAATTATTTTTATGAGATTACTTGAAAACATTGGCAACCCGTTATAAGATACATATGTTATTTTAAATTTATTGGTTATTGACGGACGGATGTAGCACATAAATTATTTGATTATATTACTTAAAACAGATAAGAAACTAAAATTGTGTTTTGTTAACTGACATTGACTTCTGACATGACTTTTTAAAAAATAGTTACTGGTGAAGGTACCGTTTAGTACCTTAATATTTTAAAAATATGTATTAAAAAAAAAGTAAATAAAACTTTTAGCCATATAGATAGGTTTTTATAGTTTATATTGATTTCTGGGAGTATCAAATTAAAAGAAAAATTATTTGGCTTTTCTCCAGAATAAAGATGTTTATATATTATTTAATATTATAATAATCTCTAAAAAAAGTATAATTTTTTAAAATAATATATAAACATCTTTATTCTGGAGAAAAGCCAAATAATTTTTCTTTTAATTTGATACTCCCAGAAATCAATATAAACTATAAAAAACCTATCTATATGGCTAAAAGTTTTATTTGCTTTTTTTTTTTTTTTAATACATATTTTTAAAATATTAAAGGTACCTAAACGTGTACCTTCACCAGTAACTATTTTTTAAAAAAGTCATGTCAGAAGTCAATGTCAGTTAACAAAACACAATTTTTTAGTTTCTTATCTGTTTTAAGTAATATAATCAAATAATTTATGTGCTACATCCGTCCGTCAATAACCAATAAATTTAAAATAACATATGTATCTTATAACGGGTTGCCAATGTTTTCAAGTAAGTTTATTTTCCATTTTTATATAATCTCATAAAAATAATTATTTTATTATAGTACTTAAAACAAATCAATTTTATAAAGAATTAAACCTTTTTATGTCTTTTCATGTTTTTTGTTACTATTATTGCGAGAGCAGACTAGCTCTCCATAATAATATCTATAAAAAAAGTATAATTTTTTAAAATAATATATAAAAATCTTTATTCTGGAGAAAAGCCAAATAATTCTTTTTTTAAGAATATTTTTGTTATTACTTTTAGTTACACAATTTGTGTTATATGAAATGTTGATTCCTGTAGCCGTAAAACTTCTTTATGCTCTTTCTAACTCTAAATTTAACTTTTTTTTTATTTAGTTCCACTTTTTTTTCAATGCAAATTAAAAAATTTTGTAGTCATTGTCACATTTTTCTGAATGAAATTTTTGTTATATCTTTTGGCTATTTCTGTAAGTTTCTTTTGACTTTAATGACAATATTTTAACGTACAACAAAGATGATATTAAAGGATATTGTTTGGTTTTAAAGCTTCGGTCTAGGTCCCAGGGTATAGATTTGTGCATGCACATAGTCGATTGGATAGGACCAAACTTGCTGATCACCTAAAAAAATAAATTCAATTTTTTTTTAAATACCAACGAGTATGACTAATCTCACATTTGTGTCATTATGTCATAAATTACAAAAAAAGTTCACAGAGCTTCCCAAATTTTTTTAAATCAAAATTAAAATAAGAAATTCGGAAGGGTCAATGTGCGTGCACGAGTCTATACCCTGAGGCTTGTACTGAAGAGGTACCTTCTGGCGAGTAACTCAAAAATATTTTTTAATAAATGAATTTGCCATTATAATATATTTTTTTAATGTTAATATTTTTTTAAACAAACATACCAAATATTGGTTTGGGCAATTTTGTTACTGCCAACATATTATTTCAAACAGTGTTTGGCCACATAATAAATAACCGAGGATGGTTACTTAGATGCTTTAAAGTTACATAATTTCTTAAATACTGAACATTAATGAGTAATTCAGATTTGGTGATAAACCGGCAATGTTTTGTGTTTGATAATAACGGTACCTTCTCGCCAAGTCAGAACCGTTCTATGTGGGTATATTTTAGTTTGCTGAATTTCAATTTTATCATGGTTGAATTTATATCATTGATGTCATCTAAAGCCAGTTTTGTTAGTTCATCTAGGTTGCATGCACCTGCAATATCTATTAATGCAAAAACGTACAACCAGTGATTAAAATACTATTTTAAAAACTTGGAAATATTATTTTTTTTTATTTCAAGGATTAATTTCAGTAAAGAATAATGATGTGTTAAAAAATTTCTTGGAATTTTTATAAAAATAGGCATAGAATATAGTTTCAGCATATTCAGAAATTTTTGCTTTCAAAACTTCATCAGTATATGTCCAGTTTTTTATTCTTAGAGTCCGACAAGTAAAAACAAAGATATATAATCAATATTAAAATTTATTTTCCAATGGATACGTCCGAGCTTACTAAATTGGAATAAATGATGTTGATATTTTAGGTAGGTAATTTGCTTGTTCACCCATTTCAAAATAGCATTCAGGGAAAATTTGAATATGTAAATTTATCCATTTTTTATCCCATGTATCCGTAGAGGATAAAAGTGTCCTTAAAACACTGTTACTTAAAGTTATTTTTTATTTTTGTAATTTTATTAAACGTAGTTACACTTAGATTACTTTATGCTCTTTTATCAGAAATAACTTTTTTTTAAATGTTTAAATTAATTTTTTAAAATTTTAGTTTTGAAAAAATAAACCAACTATTAGGCATAATTATGCAGGGTTCGTAGCGACCTGAAAAAGCAAAGGAATTTGTTGTACGTCAGAAAAATGCTGAAAATGTATTAAAACTCAGGAAATGTTGAATATTGAGCTGGAAAATCATTTAATTATTTCCCACACAAAATCAGTATTTTTTTTCCAAATCTTTTAACAAAATTCTAAAAAAATTAAAACACAATTCAGATATTTATGAAACGTCTCTCGTATATCTATTTCCATTCTTTCAGTTAAGAAATACATCGACCGCCGCCGATGGATGTTTTGACATGCGAAACTGAGATTACATTATATGTTTGTCAATAATTTTGTCAAAGAATGCCCTTTTTTTATCTAGGCTAAAGGTGTATAATTAACTTATCATTCTGTTTTATTATAAAATATTTCATTAAAAAGAAAAGCTTTTATAAAGATATTTTGTTATACATTCACCATTTTTAATGCAATATTTAAGTTACAGACATGGACTATGCCTAAAAATTTTAACCTACTACCTCTTCTTCTTCTTTTTCTCTGGGGGCCGATAAACTATGTAATATCATTGTTTAACATCAACGTTTTTGTTTATTTCCAAGCCTACCTGACAAAATTGCCGAAATGCATATGACTCTTTTAATCGAATGCCACGGCCCGGATGTTTTAATAATTTTATAAGCAAGAACTACTAGGCCTATTTTTTGCTTTTTTCGTGTTGATTTAACTTAAAATATTAAGTAAGGGGTATCAAATTATTCAGAAAGAAATGCTCCTTTCAAATATGCCAACGAGCCACCATCGTTCAATTAAAATAAAAAGAGTTATGTCTAGAAATAAAATTTTGGAATCTTTTTACCTTTTTGAAATAGACATAAAATACGTCAGATAATTAAAATTATTTTTTCACGCCTCCTTGGCTCAACATTGGTTGTTTTAGCGACGTCATGGCACTCTAGATTGAATTTTTAAAAATTAAATATTTTTAAAGAAAAATGTCAAAAGTTGACATATAGGGTGTCATTGTATTTAGGATGTCAGTTTCTATCGAATAGGTGAAAAAAATACAGGTTGTTCCATTTAAAATTCAAAAGTTGAGGTCATTTTCGGTGAAACCGGAATTCGTCAGAAACAATTGAACACGTTATTGAATGCATTGTTAGGTCATATATCGACAAGCCAAATTTTATTTTCTCGTTCTAAAAAAATAAAAAAGTTATAGGGCAAACCACCTTTGAGAAACACCCGGTATATAACTGAATATTTTTTTGTTCTGCTGTAAAATAGATATAATTTGTTTCTTATTTTCGCAACAAAAAAAATTAAAGGAAAAACTGGAATTTTGTTAGAATGGTCATGGAAAACCTGAAAAAGTCGGGGAATTTGAAAGTACAAACTTGCAAAAAACCCTGATATGTTATTTTTATTAAACTCTGTTTTTTACTGTATTTTTTATATCTCATGTTTTTTGTATCTCTGTAGTAGGCTTGATCAGCATTAGGTTTTTTTTATGAACCGACTTTTATCAAGAAATAAATTTTTGAGAAATCAGTAATAAATACGTTTTCGTTTTTAATTCAGTTCTAGTTTCAAATTATTTTTATTTGAATAAAGAATGTTTTTTCAGAATTGTGTTGGAAAAATTATCTTTTTATTATAAATGACTAAAAATTCTCCGAAATATTCTTGTGTATATGACAAACTGCTTGTATACAGGTGTGGAAAAAGCAAAGCCGAACATAGGAATCAAGCGTAATATATCAAACAGAAACGGAAAAACCCTTTAACTGCGTAAGCGAACAAAGACAGACCATGGCAGTATATCGAGGCTACTGTCGTAACGTGGTTACATCGCGGTTCGGCCATCGAAGATTGATGCTCATGGGCGAGCATTTACGCAGGGTTGCCAGATTATAGTTTCCTGGGGATTTCTTAGGGGGGAAAATATTTTTATGGGGAATAATGGGGGATTTTATCTGACACAACTCAACTTAAACCTCACCTCGAAAATCTCAAAATCAGATAAAAATGCAAAAATAAAATTGTTCCTATCCAAAATGTAAAAAACATGTTTTACTAATGAGCGGCGGCAAAGCCGTTAATAGTAAATAACAACAAGTTAAACAATAATATACGGCGAGAATCCCAGCACTGCGCTTGGCCTACCTACAAAAATAGTCCGGACTAGAATAACATAAACAAATCAAACCGATTCGAGTTTGATTCCAATGTAATCCGGTTCCGGCCGCTCGTTTCACCGTTTGCCGGGCGCCGCGTCGACACTAGACAGTTTGGTTTTGGTACACCGCGGCCGCCGCTACATGGTTAACTAGTCCGGACTCAAACTTGGACGCGTATGATTTCTAGTGGATCGGTTAGTCCACGAGTCCGGCTGTAAAGATCAGTTCCGCGGGATCAGTTCCAGTATTAGGCAGCCATCACTAGTCCTTAGTTAGGCTGCATCAGATCGCGCGAGCGGTACGTATGTCTTAGATTAGATTCGTTCTCTTTCTGTTTTGGTGGATAATTTGTTTTCTTTGTTTTACTTGCGAAACGTCCATGTTTGGCTTTGATCTTTCCACACCTGTATAAGTTTTCACCTTACATCATATCACAAATCGTTAAGCAAATTCTCACTTTGTAAGTTAAATTTGATATATGCGTGCATGTTCTAGTCATTTAATATAACTTTTAATTAAAATAAAAATATTTTATTTTTGTTAAAAACTAAATTTTTTCTGGGGGGGCTATATTGGTACCCAAAATTTAATTTGCTGAAATGATATACTATATTTGTTTCATATCTTTTTGGCAAATAATATTTTTAATGTACAGGCGGTACCAGATTCGAACCTCATTATTGGGACTTTACAAATTTGTGAGATACAAAGAGGTTGAATTGGGCAAAAGTTGCTTAATTTAGTGTTTGGTAAAGTGAACTTTAGTAACTAAGACGTAACTGAATAGTAGTAGTAGATGAGTAGTTAAATAGGAGTATCCGAACAAAATAAGGAAATCGTGATCTATAGGTTTCATTGTTTGCTGGCATTATTTAAAAAGATACCTAAACACAAATTTTAATTTGTGTAATATTGTTTACCCAAAGATTTAAAATGTCTTTTTAAATTAATTAAACACTCAGAAGTTAAATAGCTATCGTGATTTTTTTTCATTCTTGTCCAAACGTTAAAAGATTTTTCGTCAGGTGGTCTTAGATCCTGCTGCCTTCGAGCTTAAAAAAGTTATGGTGGCTAAACGGTTTTCTGGCACTAAAGGAACATTCGTCTGTTCATATCTTTTATTTTAAAAAGTCGCATTTGTCCACTACGTTATTATAAACAACTCTAAAGCGTTAGTTATTATAGTGGGCGTTGAAGTTACTCTAATATAAATTTTATGTGATTTGTATTCAGCTGAATGTAAATTGCGTTATATTCTCCATTTTTACTGAAAAACATTAGGCATTACTTACATTTAATCAACTGTAGAGACTATTATGCAGAAATATGCCTTCATTATATATTTAACTTGCTGTATTTAAAACGTCTGTTTTTTTTCTGGCTCCATTTGTTAACTATATTTTTCTCTTGGTTTATGTTAGAAATAGGTAATACCCGGTGACCCAGGTGCCGAATCTAAAAGAAATATTGTACACTATTCTGTACCTGAAATACATAGTTAACAGTTTGTAAACACTTCTTTATTTAGCTAACTTTCGCTATTCTGATTCTCTGTCAAAATATTTTTTCAGGTTGCAGTGGCAGGATATTATAGAATTTCTATTTAAAACATAATAGATCTGTTTGTTCTTAAGTACAGTGTAGTACAGGGTAGGACTAAAAAGTGGAACAAAGAGTAAATAAGATCCCTATTTGATTTTTGTACCAAACGCGTTATAGACTTATTTCAGAAATTAAAAAAA
This sequence comes from Listronotus oregonensis, assembly GCA_019359885.1. Lineage (NCBI taxonomy): Eukaryota > Metazoa > Arthropoda > Insecta > Coleoptera > Curculionidae > Listronotus > Listronotus oregonensis. The sequence continues at coordinate 180,117 of JAHBCN010000003.1, forward strand.
TGGCTTTATGGTTATGTTTATAAAGAAACAAATTCAAGTCTTGTAGTAAAAATGCATCTAACTTTACTACTTTAAAAGTTAGGGTAATTAAGTGGAAACTAATTTACACCAGAATTCATACCAAACACCTAGTCCTAAATTACACTGACGATATCAAACGGTTTATACAGTGAGGACATAAAGTCCGTCGCCCCCCTTTAACTTTTGAACCGTTGGGTATATTGCGATGAAATTTGGCGCGGTGTTATATCAGAAAATTTTCTATTTTTTTAGTTAAAAATGACAACTTTACATGTCAAAATGACAGCTGGGCATGTGTATCTTCGGAAGGTAGGTAAGTATTTTTTATCTTCACATGCAATAATTAATTAGTAAGTGCTATGGTTACCTGATATTTGTCATTCTAAAACGTGTATGTTAAGTTGTTTCAAAACTTTCAAAAATATCATTGAATTGAAATGGCGTGTCCGTTAGAAGACAAAATTGAAGCAGTTATCATCTTTGGCGAGGCTAATGGGAATTATCATAATGCAGTTCGCATCTTCAATGAACGCTTTCCCGGACGGCCAATATGCAGGAAATACTTTCAGAAGCTTATGTCAAAGTTTCAAGTATTAAGTACGGTAAAAGATGCCCCAAGATGTGGAAGGCCCAAAATTCCCGAAGAAAGTGCAGGTCCTAGCTGAAATGGTAGTTTCTCCCCAGCAAAATACGGAGCTGACACATGCAATATTTCACGTTCTTCCGTTAAGAAAATTTTAAAAAGTAATAAATTCCATCCCTACAAGATGAGAATTGTCCACGAATTAACAGAAGATGATCCTGACAGGCGATTACAGTTTTGCGAGATTATGGCACAAAAGATTGAAGAAAACCCCAATTATCTGAGGCATATTTGCTTCAGCGATGAAAGTACCTTTTTCTAAATGGAATAGTCAATACTCAAAATTGCAGGTATTGGAGTGATGAAAACCCCCATCTGTTTCGCGAAGGACATAGTCAATTTCCTCAAAAATTAAATGTTTGGGCGGGCATTTTGGGTGATTATATTATAGGTCCCATATTTTTGGAAGGAGATTTAAACGGCCCCACATATCTTCGAATGCTTTAAGACACCATTACTCCACTTATTGAAGATGTTGCTCAAAATCCATTTGAATTTAAATTAGAAATTACGTTTCAACAGGATGGCGCCCCGCCTCATTATTTCAGAGATGTTAGAAATTACCTTGATACAACCTATCCGAATAGGTGGATTGGTCGCCTTGATTATTTCCTATGGGGCTACGTCAAGTGTCAAGTTTATAAAACAGCTCCTGATTCTCTAGATCACCTTCGACAACGTATCATCGATGTGTGTGCAGGAATAACCCCTGCAACCCTGCATAATGTTAGGGAAGAATTCTCCAACAGGATGTTCTATTATTGTCAAGAGGTCCAAGGTGGACATTTCCAACATCTTTTAAAGTAAATATTTGGCATTTTTTTCTTCTTTCTCACTTTCTATTTTTCTATTAGTTCTAATTTGTTAACTTTTTTAAATTTGTTTAATTAGTTATTAATTTTTAAAACATTAGTTATTAATTAAACTAATTAATTAGTTTTGTATTAGTTACTTACCTAAAATTTTTGTATGTTACCAGTAGGTACATCGTAAACTCAAAAAATAACCAAAAAATAAATTATTGGTCGCCATTTTAAAATAAATGAATCAAATGTTTTCAAAATCGGAGGTTGAATGGAGCATAAAAAGACCTTCAAAATGAGGTGTCGCATGACCCACTATTCCATTTAAGAAAATAATGCGAAACCAGCCCAGCTGTCATTTTGACATGTAAAGTTGTTATTTTCAACTAAAAAAATAGAAAATTGTCTGATATAACACTGCGCCAAATTTCATCGCAATATACCCAACGGTTCAAAAGTTAAAGGGGGGCGACGGACTTTATGTCCTTACTGTATACGAAAAAAGGTAAAATATTGTACACTATTTCTGGATAACAAACAGACCTAATATGTGTGTGTGTCTGACTTTAGTAAAGAAGAAAAACCTGTTGTTATAAGAAACGCTTACACCCTCCAGCTACATCCATGATAAATTATTTAATGGTTTTACGATACAACTGGCAAATTGGAAACTACCATAACATAAACATATAACAAAGTATTTTATGGGTAACTATAATTAAATAATGCTTAACAAGCTGTAATTGCCCAAACGGCAAATTTCACTGTATAAAAATGATAAATAGTTCATGATTTAACGTATTTTTATTTGGAAATTATTTTTAATTTAATTTTAAAAAGCACCTGAAAATATTTAAGTTAATTTTAGTCTAGGTAAGTAATTTATTACCTATCCAATTTTTTTCTAAGGTTAAGAAGTTGGCAAAAAGAACCTGGTTTTGATATTATGGAATAAAATAATGTATGGTCAAATATAATACATTATTTATGATTTAAAGGATGCTTAAAATTTTAATAAAATATGTATGTTCCAATTAAAAATTATATATCTGTCTATGGTCCTAAGAATTAAAAACGATCTACTAATAAGGTAATAATGCCATCTTATAAAGTAGCAAAAATGGCAATAATAAAATAACAATTTTGTTTAAGCATCTTGTCACATAAGGCTACTATTCGGATATTTATCAATTTCGAATATTTACTAAACACGAAAATTCACTACTTTGTCCCCATTTAATCGACTTTTTTATAGTTTTCGATTTCCCAATGAAGAACTTGAATTTTACACTCTGTGACCAACACTTGTTTAATTAAATATCTAAGAAACTAACAGTACCTATTTTTCTAGATGTTTAAAAAGATTGCTCTGGACCTAAATACACTTGTTGATGATTTTTCGTATTTTATATACTGCCCTTTAAGATAATATATAAGAAGTTGTTCCAATCCTGCAATGCATAATGGAAAATGTATCAAGCGGTCACCACGAGTGTGTCTGATACACTAAAGTATTTTCATCCTTATTTTTATTATTGCGGAAGTTAAGATAAAAATACTTTAGTGTGCAAGACACACTCGTGGCGGCGCGACCGCTTGACACATTTCCCATCATGCATTGCAGGATTGGAATACCTTCTTATATATTATCTTACTGCCCTTTGTACAAAATAACTTGTTATGATGAGAAAAGCATATTATACGCAAATTTTTAGTTTATCTGAGTTATTTACTTTAGTTTTGTAAATTAAATTAAATTAGGTTTAGTGGAAAACTCAATTTCAGGCAAAATCAATTTTAGTGTTTTTTTTTTATTACTTTGTGGATTTCGGTACCTGAGTTTTACGGGACCAAAAATCTGCTCTCTTGACTCTCCTCTCGAAACAAATTTAGGAACGTAGTAAAAATAGTAAAGGGAATGAATTGAAACTTAAAGTAACACGCAATTAGTTTTAGTCTTGTGAATTTTTTGCACATTTGTGTTCTGTTGTTATAATGTGACAGAAGTCAAAATTTTGTGCAGCCTTAATAATTTATTTAAGGCTGGTTAAAAAAAATATTTTGGTGTATAGGTTTGATCATAAAAAATTGTTTGCACTGTAAACGCTTCTAATGTCTACAAAGCTCTTCTAGTGCCTATTCTGTTTTTACATTTGCACGTAAATGCCTTTTAAGAAAACACAAAATACTAAGTTTCTATATCTAATGTTGAAATGGTAAAAAGATGTAAGGAATATTCACAACTAATTTATGTTTTAATAAGTAACGTACATTATCATCATTATGGAATAACTAGTGCTTATTTTCTGTTTTTGCCGCAGTTCGCTCACCAAATTATGGGTTAAATTCATTTGGTAGGTTCAGCATGTGTACTATATAGCATGATAACATAAATGACTGAAATTTTACCCTTATTATTTTTATATTAAAAAGCTTATTTTTCAGTTTTATTAAACCTGGACTCTTTTAAATGTAATAATAAAGTCATTTTGGTATTGTTTAATTTTAATTTGTTTTTGTTGGTTTTTTTGTGTTCCCTACTTTCATCATGCACTATAATATTTTTTTTTAAACCTTGTTTTTGCCCGGAATTCCTTTTTTATATTGTTATACTATAATATAAAACGTGTACTATGTAATACATCAAGTTAAATTTTGTTTTAGAACTTATACCAAGACCAGCACGTTCCTGTGAAGACCCTCCGCTTTATTTAAGGTTGAAAATGGGCAAACCTCTAGATAAAAAGATTCCACATTCAACCCCGTTAATGTCTTACGGAAAAAAGAAGATGCGGCCAGAGTACTGGTTTAGTATACCTAAGAATCGAGTGGACGAACTGTACAAATTTATACAAGCCTGGGTTCCACAGCTATATGGTGAACTTGATGAAGACAAGGTATGTATTTGTCTAAATATCGCAAAAAGCAACTCTCTTTAATTACGAAATCAATATTTTGTTCCTTGCTTGTCAGGCTAAAAAAAAAATATAAGTTACACACACACAAGTATAGTATATATATATATATATATATATATATATATATATATATATATATATATATATATATATATATATATATATATATATATATATATATTATATATATATGTCCAAACTACGACATTATGCAGTTATAGGGTCAAACAATTTTCTCAAAAACTAACAAAGATAGGTATAGGATATAATAAAGATTTTATATCAGGAATGACCCATAGAATCCAAATTTTAAAAAATATACAGGGTGTTGCATTAAAATTTTTGAAGTAATAATTTCCTTCGCGCTTTATATAGTAATGTGGAAAATAATGGAAAAGTCTGGAAAAGTCTAGAATTACCTGGAAGAATTCTTTTACTACAGGATGCAAGAAAAGTGTTAAATAGATGTCTCCAGCGCCCTCAGGATAATCCGCAATGGCCGTCAAAAAGGGAAAAACTAAGGTAACCTATTTTTAATAAATTATTAACCTAAATAAAATAATTCTAACCTTTTACAATTCTATTAACTAAACAGATATTTTTAAACTCTGTAACATTGCACCCTCCCAAGTTTTGATCGTCTCGATCAAGTATCTTCTCGATCTTGATAATGGCACAGCCGTTCCAGATGTACAACTTTCATCTTTGCCTGTGGGCTCTTCTGAATTCGGTACACCAGATCATTAAGCCGGGTCACTACTTTATATGGTCCTTCCCATAACTTCTGCAGTTTCGGTGAACGCCCCTTGGTTCTTTTTGGATTATATAGCCAAACTTTTTCACCGACATAAAATCCCTGAGGATTAGCTTTTAAGTCATAGCGGGACTTCATACGGTCACTTTCTTTATGTAGCTTATTGCGAACCCCTTCGTGTATTTCTTGTAGCTGTTTACTAAGTTGACTTACATAACCTTCTGCTGTTTTTTCATTGGTAGAAGGTCGTCCAGTAAGTAAGTCAACTGGAAGGCATAGCTCCGCTCCAAAAATGACTTTTGCAGGTGACGTTCCAGTGGTTTCGTGAACTGCTGAGCGATAGGCCAGTAAAAACGGCTGTATATAGTTGTCCCAGTTACTTTGTTGGTCATTTACTTTAATTTTCAGGTAGTTATCAAGAGTTCTGTTAAATCTTTCGACCATTCCATCTGACTGGGGATGAAGGGGTGTGGTTCTGGTTTTATGGATTCCCAGGAGATTACAGAGGTTCTTGAAGAGATCCGATTCAAAGTTTCTACCTTGATCAGTATGTATTTCTCTTGGAACTCCATATCGGCAAATCCATTGTTGAAATAATACGTCGGCAATAGTGGTAGCTTCTTGATTTGGTAATGCGTAGACTTCCGGCCATTTGCTGAAGTAATCCATCGCTACCAGAATATAGCGATTTCCAGATTTACTTATTGGAAATGGTCCTGCTATGTCTATAGCAATTCTTTCAAAAGGTGCTTCATCTTGCCATGGCTTCGTGTCTTAGGTCCCTTGCTGGAGGCGCAGTCCTTTCACATTCTGCACCAGTCTTTGACATCGGCACGACTTCCCAGCCAGTAAAACCTTTCTCGACCCTTTTTAAGAGTCTTCATAACTCCGAAATGGCCACCACCTATACCATTGTGCAGGGCTTGCAATACTTCAGGAATCCTTTTGGTTGGTATTACTATTTGATAGAGATTACTTTTGCCGTCAGAACTTTCCCAGACTCTTTTTAAAAGTCCATCTTTCATTGCTAAAGAGTCCCATATGGCCCAGTACCCTTTATATCTCGGAGACTTAGAAGCTATTTTCTGATATGGAGGTCGTGCTGAATTTTCTGTCTTAAATTTCACGATATCTCCAAGATCAGGATCCTCTCGTTGTTCTTTTGCGAGGATTTTAGGGTCCCATTCTTGAGAGCACTGGATGCGTGTTCTTCGGCAGTGGAATTCATCGGGATCTTCTTGCTCTTCACGTCTACTGCAATGTTTACAATCTTCGGGACAAGGTCTTCTTGATAGAGCGTCAGCATTTTTATGGTTCAATCCTCTTCGATGTTCAATTTTAAAATCGTATTCTTGAACACGTTGCAACCATCTTGCTATCTGACCTTCAGGATTCTTGAATTGAAGCAACCATTTGAGTGATGCATGGTCTGTCCTCAGGTGAAATTTCTGGCCATAAAGGTACTTATGGAAGTGCTCCAGGGATTTGACGATAGCTAAAAGTTCTTTTCTAGTCACACAATAATTTCGCTCAGGTTTAGAAAGGACTTTGCTGAAATACGCTATCACTTTTTCTTGGCCATCCTGTACCTGTGACAAAATTCCACCAATAGAAGAATTGCTTGCATCAGTGTCCACAACAAATGTTTGATTTGGTTGTGGATATGACAACACTGGAGGATTGCAAAGGGCTTTCTTCAGTTGTATAAAGGCTGCTTCACAATCTGTGGTCCATTCATAACTTTTGTTATTCTCGGTAAGTCGATGTAATGGTCTCGCAATGTCAGCAAATCCATGTATAAATCTTCTGTAGTAAGTGCACAGTCCCAGAAAACTTCTAACTTCATGCTTGTTTTTGGGTGTAGGCCAGTTTTGGATAGCTTCCGTCTTCTCTGGATCTGTTTTCACTCCTTCTTCACTTATTATGTGCCCAAGGTATTTAACTTCTTTCTGGAAAAGGTGACATTTCTTTGGACTAAGCTTCAGCTGGGCAGATCTTAGCTTCTGAAAAACCTCTTCGACATTTCTAAGGTGGTCTTCAAATGTTTTTCCAAGAATAATAATGTCATCTAGGTATACTAAGCATGTTTTCCAAGTTAGTCCCCGCAATGTTAACTCCATCAATCGTTCAAAGGTAGCAGGGGCATTGCACAGACCAAATGGCATAACATTAAACTGCCACAGTCCGGTTCCGGTCGAAAAGGCAGACTTTTCCTTATCTTCAGGATGAAGTTCTACTTGCCAATAGCCACTTTTCAGGTCTAAAGTCGAAAACCATTTTGAACCAGTCAGCGTGTCTAGAGTATCGTCTATTCTTGGTAATGGAAAACTGTCCTTCTTCGTGACGTCATTAAGTCTTCTGAAGTCAACACAAAATCTGGTAGAACCATCTTTTTTCTTAACCAGGACTACTGGAGATGACCATGGACTCTGGGATGGTTCTATAATGCCTTGGTTTTGCATGTCTCCAATTAACTTCTCAACTTCGTCTCTTTTAGCCAAAGGAATTCGTCGTGGTGGTTGCCTTATCGGTGCTGCATCACCCGTATTTATTCGATGTTGAACTATGCTGGTTTTTCCCAAATCCTTTTCAGAGAGAGAAAACGTCTTGATTTCTTCTTAAAAGGTCTTCCAGCTTAGTAATCTGCACTGGATTTAGCAGGGCTTTTGATGAAATCACCAGGTCTTGCAGAGCATCAGGTAGTTTACTTGAGGCAACTTCTACAGGTTTAGCAAAGGTATTGGTAACTATCATATTAGCAGGTTGATAGGTACCAATTTTGTCACCCTCTTTGACTTGTTGAGAGTAGTCCTTTAGGTTCATCATTCTGACAAATACCGTATTTCTTTTGTTTTGCGTCAGAGTTCTTGCGGGTAGAATTCCTTTAGCGTATAGTGGACTATTTTCAATTGGTTCGACTAATAGGATTTCACCTTCTTCTGATTCTTCACACCTTGCTTGGATAATGACTTCTGAATTTGGGGGCAGTATGACATCTTCTGTAAGTACAACTTCTCGAATGAATGCTTCATTGTTCCGTGGGGGTCTCATTACAATCTCTTCATTATTAGTTCGCAGTATTCGTTGTGGAAGGTCAAGTACAAACTTCTGATGTTCCATAATGTCAAGTCCAAGGATAACTTCATCCATTATGTCAGCAACAAACACAACGTGTATAAAGGTTGTCGTCCCCAAGGTTATTCTGGCTTCATGTATTCCTTTAATTGGTATGACTTCTCCATTAGCAGATTCCAAAATGTAATTTTTCTCTGGATGGAATATTTTGCAGTGGGCTACGATGTTCGGCCTTATGATAGTATGTGTGGAACCAGTATCTAGTACCATTTCACATTCCCGACCGCATACATTTCCAGGTACTACCAAGCTGGAGCCGTTGTTTTGCAGCCGGGATACTCTAATTATTGTTGTTGATGGGGCTTGGTAGCACCTAGCCAGCTTTCGCCCCTTAAAGCTGGCTACTGGGAGTTTTCCGGATTACTTGAAGGGACATTTGATGTAGTACAGTTCCTTTGGACATGCCCCTCTTTGCCACACTTCCAGCAAAGGATGCCGTGTCTTCGCCGAAAAGTCATACTGTTGTCTCCGCCTGTTTGCTTTTTACGTATGATTTCTTGTAACTCACTTAAAACTCTTGTCAAATCGTTGTCAGAATTACCTTCTTCTGGTACAAAGTTTATTCTTCGAAGTCTTGCCTGATTCCTGGATGTTTGTTTAGCTGTTTCAAATTGAAGTGCATAGGCAAGAGCTTCAGATATTTTCTTAAGTCTGGCCATTCTTAACGCCTGGTTCATATCCGGATCACGTAGGCCTTCAATGAAACTACCTACTGCTAGTTCTTGTTTAATTTCTTCTGGATAGGCTGGATATGTCAAATTTATTAGGCGTACAATATCAGCTTCGTACTCTTGAAGGCTTTCGTTGTATTTCTGTCTTCGTCCTTGCAGCTGTGCCTTATAAACCTCCTGCAAGTGCGTTTCGCCATATCTCGTTTCTAGGAACATCACAATGGATTCATAGTCACATTGCTTCTCCTTGGGAACGTTTCTTAAAACCTCCATAGCTTCACCTCGAAGAGCAAGTACTAGGGCACGTGCCTTCTCTTGTGAACTCCATTTATTACCATTGGCAGCAGCTTCAAATTGTCGCAGATACGTAACCCAGGGTATCTTGCCATCAAAAGTTGGTGGTTTCATAATAGTTGTTGCAGTACCACTTTCTGAGACGACGCTTGTACTAGCTATCTTTTGAATTTGTCGCTGTACTTCTTGTTGTATTTGGCCTTGAACTTGCTGTACAGTCTGCTGTATTTCTTCTATTTCTTCTTTAACATCTTCTTTGGTAAGTTTTAATTCAAGCAGCATTTGTGTTCTCATCTCATCTTGGCTTTGTTGAAATTCTCCTTTAGGTGTTCTCGAATTTTCACCATCTTTTCTTTGAGTTCTTGTTTCATTTCTTCCTGGCTTTTTTTAATGTCTTTTTGAATTTTCTCGATCCGTTGTCTTGTTTCTGCTTGACTCCTCTTCATTTCTTCTTGACTGGTCTTTATTTCTCTTTTTAGATCTTCTCTCATGGATTCTTGGCTGGTCTTCATTTCTTTCTTCAGATCTTCTTGGCTGGTCTTCATTTCTTTCTTCAAATCTTCTTGGCTGGTCTTCATTTCTTTCTTCAAATTCTTCATTGCTTGCTGGTCTTCATTTTTCAAATTTCTTCAATTCTGGCTGCACATTTGTATCAGTGCGTTAATTCTTCATAGTTGCTGTTTGCTGTCTGGTCTCAACAGGCATTCAAATATTCTTAATCACTTTCGCTTTCTTGTAGGTCCTGTTCCGCTTCTGACACCAAATGTTCCGTGACACCCGTATAAAAACACGGATCCTGGTTTTACACCTTTTATTGATATCTGGTTTACAAACGTTTCTATGGTAACTCTTTAACGTAACGTAATAATGACAACTGTTTAACCTTTAACTGTCTGTCAACTTCTTATCTCGTCAGAATACAAACTAAACTGGCCCGTGCAGATTTCCTTCGCGCTTTATATAGTAATGTGGAAAAGAATGGAAAAGTTTGGAAAAGTCTAGAATTAGCTGGAAGAAATTTTACTTTTAACTACTAGGATATGCAAGAAAAAGGGATGTTAAATAGTATATATATATATATATATATATATATATATATATATATATATATATATATATATATATATATATATATATATATATATATATATATATATATATATATATATATATATATATATATATATATATATTAAATTATAGTATAGTAATATATAAATATATATATATATATATATATATATATATATATATATATATATATATATATATATATATATATATATATATATATATATATATATATATATATTTTGTATAACTATTTTTTTTAGCCCTGACAAGCAAGGAACAAAATATTGATTTCATAATTAAAGAGAGTTGCTTTTTGCGATATTTAAACATTTGATTTTAATGTGATATGATCGCATTTAACAAAAAACATTTTTGAAAAAATTATACCCAAAAAATTAATGATATGATGTATTTTCCTTGCAAAAATTTAAAAACGAATCGAATGAAAAGAAATTTGGAAACATACATAATTTTAATACCTTTCTAGTTATTGCACATAGTCCCCAGTTGTTTTTTTTTGTTTATTTTTGCGAATGAGCTAGCGTACTGGTTGTGTCATCTTGGCGCTGCAAACTTCTCTGTAATAAAAAACTGGTGCACAAAACCCCATTTTTAACAATATCACATTTTATCAATTACAGTAATAAAAATATTATTTTATTAATACCTTTGTACTAAAATACATAAAAATTAACATTCAGCAATAATAATTTTTATATATTTATACATGTACTTTTAAAAGTGCTTAAACTTCTACAATTATTATGTCGTTTTTAGTCATGTACAAAATTCAAAGAACATTAAATTGTTTAAAGTAAATATAGAACAGTACAATTATAAATAAAGTTCTGGTTTTTAAAAACAAACTTAAAACTTATCGGTTACGTACATAAAATTAATATAAATATACTACTCAGTTACTAACACCTTTCCAAATGTTGTGTTTTAAAACTTATCATATTTTTTACACATGATGGTATTGTCAGGTTTATTCTGAATTAAAGAGTGTTTTGTGCGGCATTTGCAAATCAATATTTTGAAAGTGATAGTGAATTGAGTACCTCCGTCGTATCACTGACCTCTCTAGTTGAACTGTTAAAGGATGCATAAAGGTTGCACCACGAGTTGCTCTATTGGAAGCTGCCAGAGAAGGGATTATTCTGGCCAACTCCTCTGAGCAGAAGCCGTGAAAAAACCTATAGAAGAGCGACAGATCCCCCACAGCTCGACGGTGGGCAAGAGGAGGAAGCCTCTTTGTAAGCGTGGGATCATTAATAAGACGAACTACTTCTTTGAATGGAGTCCAGAATGCTAAGTGTTGTAGGAGACGCCATTCCCCGGACATGAGAACAATATTTTAATTCGGGATACATACAGAGTATACAGATTGGAAGAAGAGAAATACTTTCTGGCTCGAAAGAGAAATCCAAGCTTTTTTGAAGCTGCTGAGGCTATGGATGTAATGTGTTTATGCCACTTGAGGTTACTCTCAAAAGTAACGCCGACAAGATTAAACGACTCTTTATACTGCAGAACTTGGCCGCTCATATGTCATGTCATGTCATGTCATGATTATTGGCAGACTTTTTTCAAGATAGCAAACATGACTGTGTTTTCGAGGCATTAAACTGAACAAGATTTTTGGCGCCCCCATCCAAGATAAGTTTGAGGTCTTATGAGAGAGACATCCGCATTGACCTACGCTTGGTTTCCAAATCAGGCTTATTGACTGGCTTAAGAAATTGAATGTTTAAGTGGAGGGTACTATCGTCAGCAAAACTATGAATGGGATTGATTGTGTAGAAAAGAAGATTGTTAATGTGTAGAAGAAACAGAGTGGATGCGAGTACTGAGCCCTAGGGCACCCCAGCATTAATCTGATGGAAGCCGGAAGAATAACCATCTACAACAACTGATATACGTCGATTAGAAAGGAAACTGGAGAGCCAAGAGCAAAGCTTGGGTGGAAAACCGTAAGAAGGAAGTTTATTAAGAAGCCCATTATGCCAGACCTGATCGAAAGCTTTGATCTGGGATTCACCAAAAAATTCAAGGTACTTGTTCCAGTTGTGTGAGACAAAGGAAGAAGATCAGCTGTGGATCTTCTGTGACGAAATCCATACTGTCTGTTATGTAAGATCTTGTGTTTTTTCAAATACTTTGAGATTTGGAAATTAATGAATTTTTCCATTACTTTGCAAACAACAGAAAGAAGAGATATAGCTCTATATATTTTTGAAGAACAAACAGACCAAAAAATCTGTATGATTCATAAATCAGACTTTTCACTGGAATATTATTGTTCACATATCTGGGGAATGACCTGTTCACATTTAAATTAAAACTTTGTATTCTCTAGTAAAAATATTTTATTTTTTGCCCACTGTATAATTGTTTAAATTTCAATAAAATTTATGTATATTTTTTATGACCTATAAATCACTATTTAATATTCCTTACCTTTTTTATTGCAGATAAGGGAAAGGCACTTTGTTCTTGTCGATTTGGACACCGAGTTATGGAGCGAGGAACCTACACCTTCTGGAAGTCGCCATGGTAGTCAAGGAGAAGAGCTTGCCGAATTAACCAAAGAAAGTTGGGAAGTAAGTACCTACTTTATCTTTTTTTGTATATGGTATTATATTGACATAATGTAATTTTCTTTTTTAACTTTGTCTTATTTTAAATGACTTATTTTTCGGTATAATATTAAACTTTTAATGTTTGTAGATTACAAAACATCTTTATTAAATTATTTAACTGATAGTTAAGTTTGCAAATGTGGCAATAAAAAATAATAGTTGTGTAATAAACAATAAGAGTAAGTTTTTGGTTCCCAACAGCCGGATGTTAAAATGCAAAAATCTTAGAACTGGGACACACTATATAATGAATAAATTTTACTTTTACTCATACTTTTTTCAAGCGAGCCTAAAAGATAGTTTAATGCAAATTCATGTTACGCGATATTTGCATTTTAAATCCCCCCAACCTGTTGCAAAATATCTTTATTAACTAAAAATCTATTTTATTTTAAATGGAAAAGTTTATTTTTGTTTTTTTCTTTTTGGTTTAGTCAAATCAATAACTAGAAGTTAAAATCAACAATCAAAGTTTTTTATCATTGTTTTATACAATAATGACATATCTTTACTTTGATCAAAATAGTACACATACTGCAAGATACCTTACAGCTTCTTTTAAAGATATAAGTAAGCTTTGCATTAACCGTGTTAGTAAATAAGTTTGCATTGCTCGTTTAGAAACTAAATTAATCTTTGTATATATAAAAGTTTCTTATTATGATGAGTTCCGCCAATAGCTTTTTTAATAGGGTTCTAAAAAAATCGAGAGCCTGGCTTTTTCCCCGGATACTGATTTATATTTTCCTGTTTATAAAAATCCTTTTATATACATTTTAAAGTGCTAATCTATCATTAAAATAATTAAGAAACGTTTTAGGAAAAATAGTTTTTATGGGCTTTGCTTAAAGACATTTTTTTTAAAATAATAATTATAATAATAACAAAAAATCCACTGGCTAAATCCTTTATGCTATGTACTGTCTGAAAGAAAAAAATAGCTGGATTTTTTTATACACATAAAAAAAAATTCTAAAAAACCCAAAATTGTTGTACTTTATATAGTATCTGTGTAATACAATGCTCGGATTCTCCTAATTTATGTAAGGTCTGTGATTCAGAAATATTTTATACCATTTTACATTTTTTGTGCACACCTAGTCCTAAACTACAGCTTCGATAAGAGCGCGTAAAAAAGTGTAATATAGTGCACACTATTTCTGAAGAACAAACAGACCAAATATATGAATCATAAATCAGACTTTTCCCTGGAATATTATTGTTCCCATGTCTGGGGAATAGCATTTCCTACCGCACTTAGTATTCTTGATTCCATCCAGGGAAGAGCCTCTCGTTTTATTATCGATCCAACTCTTACAGAAAAGCTTCCTTCTCTTGCCCATCGGGAAGCTGTGGGGGATCTCCCCATTAAAAGAAAAACGATGAATTGAATCCCAAAGTTCTTTATATCTGTTACTAACTAGCTTAGATGTTTATTAAACTTTTTTGAAACTACATTTTTACCAGGCTGTAGATTTTACTATGCGTTAAAAAACCCTAGAAGTATTTGGAGTTTTAAAAGTTATTCTAATGCTAAAATTTTGGATTCTAGTTTCACCTGAAATTGATTAATTAACCAATACTAAAAAAAAATATTTGTGACATTATTTGGATGTTTATTACCTTTTGTTACGCACAAATAGTCCGTAAAGATTAATAACATGCATAAAGGCTGAGAGGCCACTTTTAAAATTCCAGTTGTCAAAAAAGAAATAACTGTGTATATGTAAAAAAAACACCTAAAATTCAATATTAATTACCCCAACAGTTATTGCAAGCATTGATGTTTTTTTATAGGAATAGGGAATTTAGATATTGTTTAAAATATTTAATCTGGTAAATCTTTTATTTAAAAAAAAATGTTAATAGGTATTTTTAAATGGTTATTTTTAATAATGAGCCAGGAAATTGGCCGAAAATTTTGGTTTAAAGAGAACTGAAATCTTCACCACTCCTTTTATTGCAAGGGTCAGGTAATGGGGGTTTAACTTAAAAAATATTGTTTTTGAACACTATATTTGTACCTAAAAGTTTGTATTAAGGTAATAATTATATTTATCATATGCAGTGTCTCCTCGGTATAATAGTGGACAAAGTATCTGCCTGAAGACTTAGGTTCGATTCTTGGCCGGGGAGACATATTTAGGTAATAGTTATTTTAAAACAAAGTGTCTGGTGGCCCTACCGCCTTGTCTAAAATATTCTGTAAAAGGCAGTATCTGCTTTTTTTTAGCTTGGACAACGTTGACAGAACTGTGAAAAAATGGGTTAAATATCAGCACCCATGGTACCCTAGTACTTTAGGCATTAAGCCTTCATGGGTTGTCCTAAAGATAAAAATGTCTTAACTTGAAAATTATTTAAAAAAAAAAAATCTCATATTTGAAAAAGATTAATCTTTAGTTCCAAATAATTTAACATTTGTAAAACAAGTAGTTTCAAAGCAGCACCTAAATTTATTCAAAAAAACATTTTAAACGGTTTAGTTCCTTTATTTATTTTTTCAAACTTTTGTCTCCAGTCATAGATAAAAAGAACAAATTTGGGCTTTCTAACGCTTGACGACAGTAATAAGTCAAAGACTGCAAAGCACGTCTATCCAAAGAGTTATTCGTTTCAGTATATTAAATCATTACCATAATTTCTTATATAGTAAAATGATGAAAGATAGGAAAAATTACCATCCTTTCATTTTTTTTTTAATCTAATAAGCTTTGATTGTTGTTTTTACAATTTAGTTAAAATAAAATATGAAACCTGATAAGCTTTCGTTTGCTTTGCGTGCAGCTTATCAAGGCACCATATGCTAAGATCTACAACATCATCAAGACGCAAACGATGTCTGAAGGCAGTGTCGACGAGGTGACTGAAAACTCACGCACGACACTACATGTCACACAAATATCTGTCTCTGTTATCTCTATTTAACCCCTACGTTCTGTTAGAATTAGACTTTCCCTTTCCAAATTAGACGAATATTTCCAAAATGTCAGCAAAGGCTTTGAAATAATTTTGGTTATCACATCATACTATCTACCCGTAAATGATACTTAGCAGTCACTAGCAATGTTGGATCCATCTTAATTAAATTATGAAATTTTAGAACAGTGAAGGTTAGAATTCAGTATTTTTTGGTAAATTTCTACATATTATATCCCATTACTAGTTTTGCCAACTCGGTGAAAATTTTTAAGCATGTTTGAATACTCAAATTCGACTAATGGTATAGTGACACAAAATATTGACCTATCTATGCAAGTTTGAACATTTAAAGATACATTGTCCCAGAACGGTCTCATATCGCAAACTTCAGAAAAAAAATGTAAAAAATACTAAATAGTAGTTTTAGGATACGCCTAATTTGATGATATCTGTAAGGTTGCCCAGTGTATACTTTTTGAGGTAAAATAGGAAAGTTCTGTTTTTTAGATACTAAGCCCTGTTTATCGTTTCTGAAATATGACTACATGACTACTATTCATTTTCATTTAAAAATATCAGAACTACCACGTATTTCGCAAACGGCACAAAAAAAATGTTAAAATTACTACATAGTGGTTTAAGGAACGCCGAACGAAACGAACGAAAACTTCTATGTGGTAAATAGTAAATGTTTCAGGAGAGCAAAAAAAAACTTAATTGGTTCGTACAATTTTAATGCTTAAGTGATTATTATATTTTTATTAAAAGTATAAAATAAAGTTTTTTAGGCAGTTTTCATTTTTAAAACAATGTTATTCATTATTTTATTCCGTAAACCGCACATAGGATTTTGGTTCATTCCAAAATCCACCTTTGTGTCACGATAAACACGAAGCTTTCTAATACAGTGCATTTTCTACACAGCAGGTTTTTTTACATTGTTGTTGAGAAATTGTCCAGTTTAATTGTATTTTTAGAAAATTGGTCTGGACTAATGTCGGGATACAATTTATACAATACATAATTAATTATTAAAAAGAAATATTTAACCTTAAGCACCTAAATCAAATTTAAAAAAGGCCCAGACTCCAGGGTTATAAAAATTGTCCCTCGTAAATTTTATTATCATAAAAATTTTAATATTATAAAAATGAACTTTTTAATGAAAAGTTTCTTAGGACAAAACTTAATGATATGACTAGTTTTCGCGATACAGGGTATCAAACCTAACATACTTTCCATATGAATAACACAGCCAGGCAAGCTATAATGTGTCTTATGAATTTTTTTAGAAAAAAAGTTATCCCAAAAGCTTCAAAAATGCTATGTATAGGTAGGGCTACCTATAAGGTGACAAACACATTAAAACCGCTATTATACTCTCTTCTTAGGTAAGCAATATGCCTAAACTAATGAGATGGAGACATGGCAGTTTCAATTTTTCTTATCATCTTATTCCCATAAAGTAACTTCTCTAAAAATTAATAAGACATTGTTGCTCACCTAGCTCTGTCATTCATCTAGGGAAATATGTTAAATTTGACATCCAGTATTTTAAAAACTAGCCAAAGTATTAAGTTTTCCATCAGAAAGGACATTTTTATAACATTAAATTTTAGCGAAATTCACCGAGGGTCATCCGTAACCTTAAAGACTGCTTCTTTATTTTTTATGTAAAAAAAAAGTAATATTTTATAGATAATAATATAAAAGAAAAATGGGTGTTACTACTTCTGAATAAAAATGTATTTTTTTTAATACCTATATTGCTTACACATACATAAGCTTAACATTTGACTTTTCTTTTGCGTTTGTTTAATTGTATATAGTCGGCTTCTTTCTTTGCTATCTTCTTTTCGTTTTCACTTCGTTGGAAATTGTAATACTTATTTTTGTTCTTTTTTATTTGACTAACACTATTTTTCTCATCATCAGAAATTTCTTTTAATTTTTTTTTCTTGCTAATTACTTTGAAAGGAAGGTTGTCATAAAACACGTGCCAAGTCTCCCAATGCTGAAGATAATACTTTATTCCGATTTTGATAATTACAGCCATCGAATGTTAACACAACTTTTTCGCAGCCAACTTCGACTCTTGAAGATAAGTAATCAATAATGCATGTAGTGAATTCATTGCTAGTAACTCTTTCTACTATTTCGTGCCATACATATAGAAATACGTTCTAGTATTTATCTCATGCAGTGTAAAGTCATGAATTGGAAGTTTCTGCTCATAATACATAGAGGAAGCTGTTTTGGCTCTAGCAAAATGTTTTGTAGATCCACAGTAACCACCAACTTTTTGTCTTTGGCTTCTGAAATATGCAACCTTTTAGCTTTTTTGCTCTTTTTTTTTCAACGTGTGCGGCGTATTTGTCTTTAGAAATATTGCCTACATTGTATGCACTGCATGTATCACACATATTTAAGTGGTTTATGTATTGCGATGTTTTTTTTCTGTTTGTAATATAAATGATAATTGTTTTCTTCCAAAAAATTAATTGTGATTCTCTTGACATCATTTTTTATAAACCCTGCAATAATGATTAGGGACCTTGGGCAGGAGAGAAAGCTATTCTTCAAGCGATTCTCGCTCTTTTCCTGCTACTATTTATCGTTCATTAGGCTTTTTATATATTTCTTTGTAATTTCCTTTTTTTCAATTCTTTGCGCCTGTTTTTCTTTTATCAGCTCACTCATTGAATGCTTAAGATGAGATATTTTCCGTTTTATGAACATCTTTATTTTTATTATCACTGTGGGAATTGCTATTACTTTCTATTTAAGTGTTAATTATATTTTCTATTTTTGAAGTCCATCTTTTAAAGAATTCGTTCCCAAGCTTCAGTGTATTTAAAAAGAACTTTCGACATACTCTGACATTTTCACCAAAATTATTTTCAATTACAACATCATGTCCTTTTTATTTAAATGCTTTAAGTTGCATCTTAGATCTTCTCGTTATTTCTTTTCTTTATGTTACCAAAGCTTTTACGCAGGCTCGATTTTCATCTAAATTGGAAAGCTCTTGGCAAAAGTAATTAAAAATTCGTTGACACTTTTCTTCTAAGACAGTTGCAAACAAGTAACGCTTGATTTTCGTGTGGTTAGCAGTATAATTGCATCGAGGTTTCAGGGTTTTACCTTTTCTTTTAACAGACCAACTACCCTTTTCCAACACTTTTGTAACCTAAGTACTCCTTACCCTCTGCTCTTCATTTCTTCTGAATGTTTATTTCTTTAGTTTTTATATAGCCAGTCAGTTATTATATTAGCCATTTTCTTTGTTTCACCCTAATCGATGTTGTTATTAAAGTTGTTACCTTTCAACGGTGTTGTAGAAGTGTCATATACGTTGATCATATTATGACCTTCATAATTATCAGCTTACTGTTTTTTAGATTTTCACCATCGTTCATTTCACTGACATTTATATTATCATCTTTTTTTTTCTGTATGTGTAAGAGGTATATTATTGTTTTCGCTACACAGTAGCCCCTGTGGAAGGAATTTCCATTACACTACTAATGTTAATATAGTCGTCGTTTGATCCAAGGTAGTTATCCTCCATCTCTACAAAATGGTTCATTTCATTTAGTTGGTTTTCGAGTGGAGTTTCTTGTATCACTTTAGGCAATGACTCTAGTTCCTCTGTTCCCACTGTTACCCGCTTACTACTAGTAAAATATGTTAGCTCCTCCACAAGATTAAGAATTTTATACCAAAATTCTTTTTCTGAAAAAAAAGTTTTATTTTATTACGTTATTAGACTTTCTTTACACATTAGAGGTCAAAAGCAAATTACAGCTATGCAAAATACCGGAATACCTGAGCCTACAGGAATACCGGAGGGCTGTTTTAGTTGTCTGATATTTCAGTATTTTGGGTAGCGATGATTTGCTTTTTACTTCTATGAAGCTATGACATACCGTCATTCTCATAAATCTCGCTAAATCTCCCAAATTGTCAGGATTTGGATCCTCTTGGGCTCCTACATTTATTTGATTTTTAAAAACAGTGCTTTTTTTGTTTCGGTGGTAGTCTCTAATTTAGTAATTTTCTTTTTCTTTATCTGAAACAAAATTCTTATAAGGTAAAGTAGCGTTTTTAATAGCTTTTGTCTGATATTTTATTTTTTTAAACCAAGGTTTTAGTAATAGAGGTGCGCTAAATTCATTGCAATAAAAATAAACTAAGCTTTGTATTTAAAGAATCGAAGTTTTCTACTTTATCCCAAAAATTGTACACTTGGCAACAATGCAGATATTAGCATCGAATATAACGTATATTTAAATTACTCCGTAGCACTTTTTTCTTTTTCCCTTTTGCAAAATAAAGACCGTCCTGCGAATTTCGAAAAACAATGCATATTAATTTCAGCAGAAAAATATAAGGTAAAACTTTAAAAGTACACATATTATATAAAATTCTTATAATAATAATAAATTTAAAAAAAACTGTAATAAATTTGGCGTTATAAATGATCCACATATTGCGACATTGTTTCATTTTGTTTTAAAATGTAAATAAATTAACCGGTAACGTACAGGAATTAATACAAGTTTTTTGCAACAAACAAATGTTTTTATTAGTTTCCAATAAACACACTAATTGTAAGATTAGCTTGGGTGGTCAGATCTTTTCTTCTTGGATACTAAGATAATAATATTCTTGAGAAGAAACCAACATAAAATAAATAAGGGTGATACAATTAAAACTGTAAAGTATTGTAATTTAGCAGACTACTTTTAACTGAAATAAATTACATGTGGCAATATTATGGAAAAAAAGTAGCTAAAATTACGTTAATCCAATAAGAATGGTGAATTGATATATCTTATAAAAAGTCGACATACATAATAAAAAATATGGTTTCGTTGTTTTTTTTATAAATATATAATTGTTTTTAAAATTTCTAAAATTATTTGAAATTGGGTAATCATAAAAGTCTTTGTTGGCATTTACAATACAAAAATAATATTAAAGAGTGTACAAATTAGGTTTACCATTTTAAAAATAAAGGTGGGAATAGGTAGTTTTTGTTATATTTGCAAAGCATTATCTTTTTAATGCCAGCTCACTTACCCTACGAAATTATTTCTTATCCTGGCTACCATAAATTGTCTTAAGAAACACCCTAGAATGTATAAACAAAACGATTCGTCCAATAAAACTGAAAAATGAAAATATATTATATATTATAGTCCAGTAACTGAAGACCTGAAAGTACCCAAAGCTGTAAATAAATCTGTACAGTTTTCATTTGTGACGCAATTCTTAGGTCTTCGCGAATCCGATAAAAAGTTTATCACGGTTCCGACGTGGGCACCCGCTGAAAATGGCCCCCCAAAGTCCTAAAAATGAGTTTCCCGCGAATATCTGCCAAAATATTCGAATTAGAGAATTTTTGTTTAGACAAAAAATGAAGATCACCTCGAAATCTACAAAAATGGCCCCTACCATTTTTTTTCGCAACACCAATATTTTTCGCAAAAACGGCCGTCAAAAAATCCATTTCTCACTAGATAGATGTGGGAGTAGACTAAAAAATGCAGATGAGCAAAACAATTTTTTATCAAAACGCAAGAAAGATGGTAAAGGAAATTTTCTGGGATGATTGAACACTTGCTAAGGTCTCATTATAAAAAAGAAATTTTAGTAACAAACCATTTTTTTCAAAAAATATCGATAAATTAATGAAATACTCTCAAAATATTGTGAAAAAAAACTTTGACCGCTTTTTTTAATATGCTAGAAAAATCAGAATGGACCCAAACTTATTTAACAATTATTAAAAAAATGTACATTATTGCCCGATTAATGGAACAATTCGTCCGTCCGTTTATTAGTGAATCAATGAAGTTAGCGGCATTCTAGCGGTAGAGCGGCAGCTGAAATGTGGGGAATTTTGGGTCCCGTTATCTCGAAAACTATCGATTTTTCAAAAAAAAATATAAGGACCATTTTTGTAGATTACAAGGCGGTCTTTATTTTTTGTCTAAACAAAAATTCTCGAATTTGCATATTTTGGCAGATATTAGCGAGAAACCCATTTTTCGGGCCTTGAAGGGCCATTTTTAGCCCTTTCCCACCTGTTAATGTTGATAAAAAATTTTTCGCTCGAAAGCATCCCCGAAGTCCTAAGAATTGCGACACAATGGAAAACTGGACAGATTGATTTACAGCTTTGCCCCTTCAGTTACTGGACTATAGCTAACTTCTACAGAAATATAAGTTGGTGTAGTAATCAGCCTTTTAAATTTATGGGATGTCCTCCATTTTTGAAACTTCCAGTTGAAATAAACTGTTAATATTTATATACATATTGTAATTATTAAGGTTTTGAATATGTAGATCGTTTCACATATGAGAGCCATGCGTATTAAGCGAACATTTCGCACACAAAAAGTCCCAATTAAAGAAAAAATTAATAGAGTCCAATAACTAGTTTAGGGTTTAGAAATCAAATCAACCGTTTCAGTAGTTTTTGCTAATGATGTTTTATTGAAAACCCGTTTATGACTCTCACTACCTAACCAGAATATTGTTTTCTGTAAACTGCTAAAATTGAAAGAAAGATTAACAAATGAATAATAAATGTAATAAATGTGTGGGTGTATATCATGATTAAATTTATGATTGCCTCCCAGGCAAAAGAAATTTGAATGTCCTATTATAAAAATTACTCAACATAAATTATTATTTAAAATAACTTTTACTGTTATTTAATATTCAGAAAAGTAAAATTGATAGCTGTGGTTTATAATATTTACAAGTATTAGTGCTTACTCTTATTAAAGGTAAATTTAAAAATATTTTATGAGTTTTAATTGTTGTAAATGTACTATTATATGACATCTCACCTACAATAACTTGACCCATTTTACAAACTAAAGTTTTAAAATAAAATCGTACACATGTTGTTTGACTGATTATAAGTGTGTTCTGAATATACATTTATCTTGTAACTTTGAATGGCTTCCATGTTAAATAATACAAGGAAAGCGGAACATGCAGTTAAAATACTATTTTGTTTATGTAAATTGTTAAATTTCAATTTATTCTGGAAAAAAGGAAACCCGCTTAATAAATGTTTATCCTTTAATAATATGTTAATGAGCCACAATGTGCTCCATATACATAATTGCGCCCAGCTATGGGTCCTTAGAGTTGTTCGATATTCTATTGAAGTATCTTGGACCAGGCTCATGTTAAAGTGCAGCTAATATTTGAGGAGGCTGTTGTAAATTTGGAATTCATTACCCAGCAGATTCCATACATGTGCGATTAGGCCGAATCAGAATATCTCTAAGGCCATATTAAAATATTAATTTCAGCATCTTCAAACTAATTTAGTGTGACTTTGGTCGGGCATTATTGTCATATATAGAGCTAATTACTGTAGGCATAACTGGCTATTCTTAAAACATCGGAATCACCAAATAAAAGTCAACACTGAGTTTTGATATTTGTTTTATATTGTAGCGAATTATTTTTGATATATTGAGCAGTGGCGGCTCTAGAGTTTTCCATTTTTTTTATTTAAAAAGGGAGACATGGGACCCGCAGCAAACAATTTTTTATTAATTGCACAATCAAAATACAATATATTGCCGAAAGTTGGTGCATGTTCGATAATTATATTAGGTGCACTTATAATGGTTGCAAGTCAAATAGCATGCGAAGTAGGTCAAAAAATTGTACAAGAGTGAAGTACCCTTATTTCAGAAAATTCAGCAAAATGTTATAAGGAAAAGTTGTTCAGAATAAAAAATTATGCCTAAATACCAAAACATGGTCTCCTAAGAATTTTTGTGTTTTTTTTTAAACCTTTAACATTTCTCTTATTTTTTTTAATATTCATCCTAAACACTCTCATCAATTATTCAAAATTAAATTAATTATGCATAACTTTGTTCAAATTTAAGCATATTTGTAACATTAAAATAGATTTTTAATTTTTAAGGAAATCACAAACTTCATGTTTGTTGCAACGATATTAAACACAAATTTAAAATTTTACAAAAATTCTTTTTATAAGGCAAAACATTAGTAATAATAATATGCATATCAAAAAACGCTCAGTCAAAGTGCAAAATTTTTATTTTAAATGTTTATTAAAAAATAATATACAAACATAAATCCTAAATCGCGGACACCCATGGAAAAGAACAAATAACTGTTAAAAGTAAATATTAATATTATTCTTATTATGAATTAAAACTAACAACACAAAGAATGCATTATGTATGCACTAAACCTACCCAAATCTCAAAAGCAATACAGCAATGGTTTGGATAGTGCCTTCTCGGCTAACGTTAACTGCTTCGGAGGAGGCATTTGAAATCAAATAAACCTAATAAGTAAAGAATAATTATTCAAGAAAGAAAAATTATTGTCACCAAACTGTCATAATGTTTACTTTTAACCCTCATTTGTTTTTGTTTTTCATGGGTATCCACAATAATTTTAGTAGGTTTTTATTTGTACAGTTTTTTAATGAACATTTAAAATAAAATTGTTTGTACTTTCAATGAGCGTTTTTTAATAGGCATATTATTGTTATTAATGTTTTACCTTATTAAAAAAAAAATTAGAAAAATTTTAGAGTTTTGTTTAATATCGTTGACTCTAAACTTACATGGAACCAACAGAAAATAAGAAAGAAAGCGGAGATGACTCTTATGTTAATCAGACGCTCTCATGGGAAAACATGGGGCCTTAAACCAAATGTGGTTTATTGGTTATACACCTGGTGGTAAGGCCTATGATAACATACGCATTACTGGTATGGTGGACAAAAATGCGACAAAGAACTGCTGTTACAGAACTGGCCAAGGTACAGAGACTTGCTTGCTTAGCTATAACAGGAGCAATTAAAACAACCCCAACAGCAGCCATGGAATGTCTCTTAGACCTTCCACCACTTAACCTCATAGTGATGGGAGAGGCAAGAATGAGCTACTTACGGATGCAACAAAAACCAACTGGTGTCTACGCTAGTTTGGGACAGAACAACATAGTCAGGTTGGCGGCAACATCCTGGATGAGAGAACAGACCAGATGATTCCCCAATACTCATTCAACAAAAACTTCGAGGTAAAAATTCCAGATCGAAGTGAGTGGCAGCAACCCGATCTCCCCGGCATGGTTGGAGACATCATCTGGTATACGGATGGTTCCAAAACCGGGCAGGGAACTGGAGCGGGCGTGTACAGTGAAATGAGGAATTCACAATTCTCCATTCCACTAGGAACACACAGTACTGTATTTCAAACAGAAATATATGCTTTACTGCACTGTGCAAAAGAAAATAACAGGAGGGCTTACAAAAACAAGCGGATCTGCATAATAACAGACAGCCAGGCGTCACTAGGGGCACTAGTAAACCCCAAGGTGACGTCCAAGCTGACATGGGAATGCTAAAAAGAACTGGAGGTAATGGGAGAACGCAACAGAGTAACTCTCCTGTGGGTACCAGGACATTCGGGAATAGAAGGCAACGAAAAAGCGGATGAGCTAGCGAGACATGGATCATCCACACCATACTTTGGACCAGAACCTGCCTTTGGAGTGACCAAAACCACAGCACGAGGGCAAACCAGGGAATGGATTCGAAACAAACACAAGGAATACTGGGAGAACCTCGGTAGAATAAGACATGGAAAGGGCTTCATAAGGGGCCCATCCAAAAGAACGAAGGAAGAACTACTCAGACAAAGTAGGACAAGACTTCGCATTACAGTAGGGTTGCTAACAGGGCACGATAACCTAAGAGGACACCTACACAAGATAGGCTCATACAATGGGGACCCAAGTTGCAGAATGTGCGACAAGGGGGAAGAAACAGCCTACCACATACTGTGTGAATGTGAAGCATTAAATCACAAAAGACAGGCACTATTTGGGCAACCGAAAATGAGCCCACAGGAATATATCAACCAACCAGTCTCGGGGTTATACAGACTTGTAGAAGGAACAAGACTAATGGGAGGATTGGTATAAAAAACAATGGGAGATTAGGCACAAAAAGTCCAAGAGGCTGCGCTGCCTCCGGTAGTGAAAGACGGCTCCCAGGGAAGAAGAAGAAGAAGAATATCGTTGCAACAAACATATAATTTGTCATTCCCTAAAAAATAAAATCTATGTTTATTTTACAAATGTGCTTGAATTTGAACAAAGCTATGCGAAATTGATTTGATTTTGTATAATTTATGAGAGTGTTTAGGGTAAATATTAAAAAAAAAAGAAATATTTTATGGGTTTTTCAAAAAAAAAAAATCTTAGGAGGCCGTGTTTTGGTATTTAGGCATAACTTTTAATTCTGAACAATTTTTCTTTATAACATTTTGCTGAATTTTCTAAAATAATGGTACTTTACTCTTATACATTTTTTTTTTATTTTTGACCTATCCTGTATGCTGTTTGACTTGCAACCATTCTAAGTGCATCTAATATAATTATTGAATATGCACCAACTTTCAGCAATATTTGTACTTTGATTTTGCAATTAATAAAAAAAATCTCATGTTGCACACTAAAATGACCATACTGTATACCAGATACTATTCTCCTTAGGGGAAACACTGTAGTAAAGAAATTTTTACTTTTGGAATTTGCGAAAAAAAGTTGATTTTGTTTGCAGGGCTTCCAAAAAGAAAGTTTCAAAAGCGAATCCTTTATTTGTGTTTTTTTCATGAATTTGATCAAATTTTATTGTCAAATCCCAAATTTTCGAAAAATGATCGATGTTTCTCTAAAAACTATAGCTAGTTTAAATTGTTTCACTCAACTAATCTCTTATGCAAATATTTCAGACGTCTTTAATTTCAAGAAAAATGCAGATATTTCTGCGAAATTTGCAATTTGACGATAAAATTTGATAAAATTCACAAAAAATATAAGTAGAGTATTCGCTTTTGCAAATAAAAATTTTCTATGAGAGCGCTACAAAAAATCAACTTTTTTTCGCAAATTCCAAAATGAAAATTTTCTTTTTCCAAAGTGTTCCCCTTGAGGTTAATAGCATACCTGGTATATATTTGATGTGCGTACCATGTCTCACTTTTTAGATAAAAATTTTTGAAATTTTGAAAATCCTAAAGCCGCCACTGATATTAAGGCATTTGACCAGATCTAGTATAATGAGCTTCCAAACTAACTTCCTTTCTACCGTCTTTTCTCAAAACTTTGTTTTTGACTCTTCGGTGTTTTTTCTTATCGACCTATATCCATTATTGTAGCTGCTCACTTCTCTAGCTTTCACCAAATTAATGCTTAGTTACCCCAGGGATCAGTTCCATTTAAAAAAGTTGAAGTTGCCTATATTTTTCCATTTTTTTATTGCAATATTTTTTTACTGATAATTTCAAAAGATAATATGGAAAAAAACTACAATTTTTATATAAAATATTTTTTCTATCTTCAAAAATAAAGGCTCCAGATTCCACGTAAAAATAAACAAAGACCCTGTACAGCAGAATTGCACCATCTCTTACGGTTTTCTCAATACCCCGTAAATACAACCAAAATGCGCTACCCTATACAAATAACATACCCATAGATATCTAATAAAGTGTAAGCCATTAAATGATCTGTCAACCAAAAAGAAACTAATATGAGCCGAAAACGCCTATGTAGGTATATATAATTTTTAATTTTAATTAACAGCTGTTATTCAAAATTAACGGACACATTCAGAAATTTTTGTACATATTGACAGGTTATAAAACAATTAAAAAACTTCTAAGGTTTCCATAGTAAACATGTTAGTGTCTAAGAAAAGAAACAAAAAGGAATATTTTTTTTTATTAAGACAAATGTAGTTCTGACTACATAATTTTATTTTTCTTTATAATAAAAAAACTATTACATGACCATTCTCTTTTATATCTCAGTATGGGTCTCTTTTATAGCTGTATTAGTGAAAAGTTTAATTATAAACGTTTAAAAATAGGTACATTTGGCTGAACCTACCTTTCCCACCTTTTTCTTTCTAATAATAGAATAAGTGTTCATTATTCTTTAAATATTGTAAACATTCAACACCTTGTAGTGGCTTACTTAGTTAATGGAATTAAATGTTGGATGTTAGAAAATTAGTTAGTTGTCTGTTCTGTGTACTCACAAAATATGTGTTCCCTTTAGAACTTCTCTTCGTTTTTGCGTGT
Source organism: Listronotus oregonensis (assembly GCA_019359885.1). Lineage (NCBI taxonomy): Eukaryota > Metazoa > Arthropoda > Insecta > Coleoptera > Curculionidae > Listronotus > Listronotus oregonensis. The sequence goes on from JAHBCN010000003.1 coordinate 208,164, forward strand.
ATAACTAAAAATTACTTTTGTGAATTGGTCATCCCAACATTTTGCCGACATTCAATTTATATATTACTAAAGTAAACAATACGCGTTTCGAAACAGTAGGTCATTTTGTTTTGGGAATTATCACTGCATATCAAACAAAAATTAAATGATCGGTATTCGTTATGCTTTGTTGAAGAATAATGTGGACCCAAATTAGAATAATAAGCACTTTGGCTATAAACTTAATTTTTTGTTGCATATGAAGGATTAATTGTACATATCGCAAAATTAGTGATTTAGAACGTTATTTGTGGCTTAAAATCTAAATTTGCTTCCTAGATCTTTCCAAGAAGCTTGCCTTATCCTCTACCAATTTTAGTTTCGAAAACTAACTTAATATTTTCCTAGGTTGTGCCTATGTCTGAAGAATACAGAAGAGCATTCTATGGTAGTACTGACACGCCATCTTTAGACATCGATTTATCACCACCGGACCTGGTTGGTAAAACGGAAATTCTTACCGACTATCATAGAGAATCGCTTTGTAGGCATTTACCTGCTCGAGCTGAAGGATATGCTTGGACGTTGGTGTTCAGTACAAGCCAGCATGGATTTAGCTTGAACAGTATGTACAGGAAGATGTACAAACTAGAATCGCCTATTTTGTTAGTCATTGAAGACACTGACAATAATGTAAGTTTAATATGTTATTCTTATTTGTGGGTTAACTGTTGTTATTACCAACCATGCCTAAACCGTATTTAAATCTTATCATAACAAGAAAATTTGCAGTCTATTTCAACCCTTTTGGTGATGGCGCCTTTATTGTTTGAAGTTTTTGTCCAATTAAGTATTTTTATTTTTGAAATATTTATAATTTACTTATTTGAAGTTTAAAACTTATATTCTATTCATACAGATTTTTTAAGTAAAGGGTTACTACTAGGGTCATATACATTTTAAGAGATACAGGAATAAGAAAATTACGGGAAAATGCTTATTTAAGTAAATGTGGCCATAACACATGGTGTTAGGCTATTGATTATGTTTAAAAAAAAAGAAACGTAAAATGATCCACGACGTTAAAGGGGTTTTATTGTTTTTTATGTTCAGTTAATTAGAATTTGTCCATTTTTCAGTTTTTTAATTTCAACTCAAATTCTGTGCATTTTTTGTACATAGACGTTAACAGAAAAAATGTCGACCAAAATATATTTAAAAAACAAACCACAAAAATACAAATTTTGCTCCATACCTTTATCCACGTGAATTTAGGTATAGGTATTGCTTTACAGAAAAAAATGCCGTTATCATGTTCTTTAGAACGATTTTTGATAAAAGTCTAGAGTTGTAGTAACTGAAATATGATTTTTCAAATTTGGCTACTTTTATCGTTTTTTTCTAATTTTTAATGTTTTTCTTTAAACATTGTCCTATATTTTTTTTCCTTTTGGGTTTAGGTATGTATGCACAATATGGTATATAAAAAAATTACGACCTTTTAAATGGTGCCTGGGTAAAGTATGTAAATTAAATAAGATTAGTTCAGGAGTTGGATTTCGTATTCTATAGTGCAACCTGCACAGGTTTATTGTGGATCATTTATATCTTCTTCTTCCCTGGGAGCCGTCTTGATTAACTACCTTAGGCAGGGCAGCCTCATGGGCTTTTTGTGCCTAATTTCCCATTATCTTTTATATCAATCCTTCCATTAGTCTTGGTCCTTTTACAAGTCTGTATAACCCCGAGACTGGTTGGTTGATATATTCCTGTGGGCTCATTTCAGGATATAGTAGGCTGTTTCTTCCCCCTCGTCGCACATTCTGCAACTTGGGTCTCCATTGTATGAGCCTATCTTGTGTAGGTGTCCTCTTAGGCTATCATGCCCCGTTAGCAACCCTAGTGTTATGCGAAGCCTTTTCCTACTTTGTCTGAGAAGTTCTTTCTTCGTTTTTTTGGATGGGCCTCTTATGAAGCTTTTTCCATGTCTAAATCTACTGAGGTTTTCCCAGTATTCTTTGTGTTTGTTTCGGATCCATTCCCTGGTTTGCCCTCGTGCTGTGGTTTTGGTCACTCCAAGGGCAGGTTCTGGCCCAAAGTATGATCCCTGTCTCGCTAGCTCATCCGCTTTTTTGTTGCCTTCTATTCCCGAATGTCCTGGTACTCACAAGAGAGTTACTCTGTTGCGTTCGCCCAAGACTTCCAGTTCTTTTTGGCATTCCCATGTCAGCTTGGACGTTACCTTGTGGTTTACTAGTGCCCCCAGTGACGCTTGGCTATCTGTTATTATGCTGATCCGCTAATTTTTATAAGCTCTTCTGTTATTTTCTTTTGCACAGTGCAGTAAAGCATATATTTCCGTTTGAAATACAGAACTGTGTGTTTCTAGTGGAATGAAGAATTGTGAATTCCTCATTTCACTGTACACGCCCGTTCCAGTTCCCTGCTCGGTTTTGGAACCATCCGTATACCAGATGATGTCTCCAACCATGCCGGGGAGATCGGGTTGCTGCCACTCACTTCGATCTGGAGTTTTTACCTCGAAGTTTTTGTTAAATGAGTATTGGGGAATCATCTGGTCTGTTCTCTCGTCCAGGATGTTGCCGCCAACCTGACTTTTTATGTTGTTGTGTCCCAAACTAGCGTAGACACCAGTTTGTTTCTGTTGCAGTCAGAAGTAGCTCATTCTTGCCTCTCCCATCACTATAAGGTTAAGTGGTGAAAGGTCTAAGAGACACTCCATGGCTGCTGTTGGGGTTGTTTTAATTGCTCCTATTATAGCTAAGCAAGCAAGTCTCTGTACCTTGGTCAGTTCTGTAACAGCAGTTCTTTGTCGCATTTTTGTCCACCATGCCAGTGATGCGTATGTTTCTTAGGCCTTACAACCATGGTGTATAACCAATAGACCATGTTTGGTTTAAGGCCCGATGTTTTCCCATGAGCGCGTCTGATTAACATAAGAGTTATCTCCGCTTTCTTTCTTATTTTCTGAAGATGATGGTTCCAGGTAAGTTTAGAGTCTAGGATGACACCCAAATATTTTACCTCTCCCACAATCTTGATTTCTCCTTTTGGTGAAGGCAACTATGGCTGATTTAGAAGGGTTTATGTTTAGTCCTTCCTTTCTCGTCTATCTGGTAACTGCGTTTAGGGCCTGTTGAATTTTATCCCTAACAGTATTGTTAAATTTTCCATGGGCCATAATGACAAGATCGTCTGCGTATCCCAATGTTTGGTGCCCTTCAAGTTGAAGGACATTTAGTAGGTCGTCCATGACAAAGTTCCATAGCAGTGGGGACAGAACTGTTCCTGAAGAGTTTCTTTAAGAATTGAAATATATACTGATCTGCTCTTAAGCATGCAGTCTATCCACCTGCAGCTTGTTGCGTCGATCCCTCTGCGCCTCGATGCGATTGATATATATGTTAGGGACGTGTTTGATTGTGATTCTTCTTAATCAGATTCCACTGACTCAAAACTGGCTCCTTAGTAAATCTCGCTATTGGGTTTTTCCTCACCGAGGATGGCTTTGCAGTATTATCTGCAGGTTCTTCTTCTTCCTGGCAGAACCTACACAGGCCCATTGTTTCCAAATGCTTTTTAAGTTCACAGTGACCTGTTAATTGACCTTTCTTGATTCTTACTACCTCCCCGTTGTGATTTAGAAGGTCCTGTGTAAATTCAGGCGAGTATTCCTGAATTTTTTCGCCTGCTGCTGTCCTGGGGTTCTCTTATCCACCAGTGCTGAGACTCCCTTATAGTGTTGTAAATGGAAATATTTCCAGTGGAAGTATTTTCATGGATATGAAAATATTGGAAAAAAAAATAAGTATGCGTTTTAATTATCAAAACAAATAGTTTTATATATTTCTTATACTTTTGTGCAGTACAAATTTCACACTGGAAAAATAATTTCCAAAAAAGTTCGTATATTATTACGATTACGAATAATAAAATCTCGATCTCGGGGATTCATTGATTATTGCTTTTTGGCTATTGCTTGCTTTAGAAGAAGTTTGATTGCACTCCCATGAAGACGACATTGATGCTAAATACAATATTCAAGGTGTGGATGATATCGATGAAGATATGCCTCTTGATTAAGTTGCACAACTTGTGTCTCGTAGTCGTGTGTATTTACTTTTTTAGAAATTTCACTGTTTTCTTTGTATTTTGAATACTTAATTTTTGATATTAATGATTTTTGCGTTTTAAGTTTTAGATGACAATTCCACTCATGTGTAAATAACCCTTAAAATGTTAAAAATCGAAATTTGCTATCGGATAAAGGAAAAAAATACTGGCTAAAAAATCGGTAAATTTACGGTTCTATCAATCGTGTCGTCCATTGTTACCTCAGTAGCGATTGTATTTTAAATTGTTGATTAATTATTATTTTGCTTTTAACTTTGTTTCATTTGCGCAATTGTCTTACCAAATACCATTCGTACTTAGATTTTGAGCCAGATATTTTTTCCTGGTTTTAAATACTTCGTCAATTTAACCCGTTTCTTTCATTAAATGTTTAGTTTTTTGAGTTTTGTAGTTTTTATTTCTATATTTCCAATATTTCCATATATTTCCAAAGTTTCCTGATATATTTCCGGAAACTTTCCAACACTACTTTCTTATGATCCATGCTCTAATAGATGACTTAACTTGGCATCTCACAGTAGGGCTCGGGACCTACCATTGCCCTGCAAGATTCCTCCTTCGCCTGTTTATCGGCTTCTTCATTGCCTCATGTCCTGGTACCAAGGCAATAGTAAGTTTATTGGACGCACCTACCGCCTGGAGGGCAGTTATACAATCCTGTACCAGTATGCAATTCTAATAGTAACCAAGATATGACATTTTAAAGGCTATTCTCAACTAGGGTTGGAAAACATTGAAACTGAAAATGGACCAATTTTTACCATTAAACCTTTTGCGACGCAAGATTTGCTTGATAAAATACCCTGTGGATGTAAAGAAAACTATGGCTGTAGGAAGTTTTGATTAAATTGCGAAGAATGTATTAGGCCGCCTTCAGACAGGCGACTTTTTGCAGTCGGAGTTGACCGCAAAAATATCGGCGTCTTATCGCTAATTTCTACTACAACTGTGATTGTACTAGCGACTTTCTGTCGTTACGTCGACGACCAAAAGTGGTCAGTAGCAGCAGAACAAATATGAATTTGACAGAAGAAGCATTACTTTTGTTGCTCCTCCAAAAGCGAAGGCGTAAAAGAAGAAAACCACGTAAATTTTGGGTACATCCTATTCTCAATGACCGCCTAAAATTTGGACAATTTCATACATTGTATCATAAACTGCGCAGTTACCCTGATAAGTTTTTCCAGTTTTTCAGGATGTCAGTAAGTTCTTTCGACGAGCTGCTACACGTAATTGCAACAAATATTTCAAGAACTGATACTGTAATGAGGAAATCAATATCAGCAGAGGAAAGGCTTTCAATGTGTTTAAGGTAATACTTTATTTACTTTTAATTTTTTTTACATGGTATATAATAAACTCGTTAGAATAAATCTGTGATAATTAGTGAATTTTGAGTATCCTCACTATCATTTTGACTTATATCTTCATAACCTTCTGCGGAGTAGGTGCCAAGTGAATCAGGCGAGGATACCGATGAATATGTTGGGGATATTAATGGAACATGTATATTCGTCTGGGTCTGAGTGACTCTCTGAGGTTGAGCCACAGGTGATATTGGTGATAGGTTTTTGGGCATCTGAGAAGCACTCTGGTGCTGCTGTTGGACTATCCCTGATGCAGAAGGAACATGTGTATTTGAGTATGGTTGCTGGAGGTATACACTAGACGTAACAAGTGGACCAAGATTATTATATTGTGTTTTTTGAGAACTGTGACCAAGGTTATTATATGGTAGATTCTGAGTACTGTGCCCATAGGCAGGAGCACTCAGCCTTTTATATTTATTAAGCACTTGCAAAACTTCACACTTAGCGTCGGTTTTCATATCATCCAAAATTTTTTAAAGTCGCTCACTAGTGACAGACAGAATAATGTATCATCGTCTTGTGATATATTTGTATCTTTATTTGACTCTGTAAGAATTCTTTGTTGCAGAATTTTTATTACTTCATCGTCTTTATCTAACTTTTTCTTCTTTTGTTTGGTTCTGTTTAATGGCAGCGAAACTTCAGTTCGAGTTTCGTCTGCATTGTCTGAATTCTCGTCAATATCTCCAGTCCCTAGATTTGAAGAAGTTTTTCTTTGTTGTGCAAGTGGTTCAAGAAACAGGAGTTGATCAAAGTATATATACTTTTTTCGTTTGGAAGCACCTTTCCCTGTCTCTACCTTTTTTAAAGTTTTCAGTTCTCTATTGAATGAGTCTCTAAGGCTTTTCCATTTCTTTTGCAGATTAATAGCTGAAACCAAATAAAAAGTGTTTAAAATTATGTAAAAATATTAAACTGCATGAGCAAGAATGCTTTGATGTGGACGGACCTTTAGATATTATGATTTTTTAATTGTTATTTTCTTAATTTTAGATACTTGGGAACTGGATGCACATTTATGGAACTACATTTTGCATTTAAATGCGGCGTTTCAACAGCTACGGAAGTAGTTAAAGAAACATGCCAAGTAATCTGGAATAAACTTCAAAAAAGCATAATTCCTACACCCAATAAAGAGGCCTGGATAAAAATTGCGGAAGGTTTTCAAAAACATTGTTACTTTCCCAACTGTATCGGAGCTATCGACGGAAAACATATTAGGATAATTAAACCAGTAGAAAGCGGATCACTATTTTTTAATTACAAAAAGTATTTTTCCATTACTCTTCTAGCTGTCGCTGATTCAAATTATAATTTTGTTTACGTCGATATTGGCTCCTATGGAAGGTCCTCAGACTCCACAATTTTTTCTAATAGTAGATTGTATCATAAGATGCAAAATAATGAACTTGACATTCCAAACGGGAAACCTCTCGCAAGCAATGGGAAGACTGAACCATTTGTTTTAATTGGAGATGAGGGTTTTGCTCTTTCAAATAATTTGTTGCGCCCATATGCAAGAAAAAATTTAACTGAAAAGAAAAAAGTATTTAACTTTCGTTTATCAAGTGCTAGAAGAAGTGTGGAATGTTCTTTTGGAATTTTAACAAATAAATGGAGAGTGTTTCATAGGCCCTTAAACGTATCAGTTGATTTTGCAGTCGATATAGTTAAGGCCTGCTGTATATTGCACAACTTCGTAAGGCAACGTGATGGATATAATTATGATCATACATTATCTTGTGAAGATTTATACGATCTTGCGGTTTGTCACGACAGAAGCAGCAGATCTGTCAACACCACAAGAGAAGAATTTGCAAATTTCTTTATGTCTCCAGAGGGGCAAGTTCCTTGGCAATGGGGAAGAATAGCAAGTTAAAAAGACAAAAATATTAAAAACAGTGTTTAACTAATCCTAAATAATAAAATTATATCATAAATCACTTACCGATTTTATTTTTTTCGTTACCACTTAATTCCTGGAAATTATTATGAAATATTCCACATATCTTTTCCCAAGCTTTTGCCTTTTCAACTCTGTTACTATATGAGTCTCCTTTGTAGTCCCAAATCGAGGGTTCAGCCTGAATTTCAGCAATGAAACTATCCGTATCAAACGGCTCCATTTTGTCAACTAGCTTGTTCTTGCCGCCGCGCCGTGCAGTTTGAAAGTGGTCAGTGCGAAAAGAAAAACGTTGTAGTCGGCGTGTGGTCAGTCGACGGGATAGGCGACAACCAGCGGCAGAAGTTAGGTTGCAGTCGAAAAAACGCCCGTATGAAAAGGAATCGGTTTTTACATGGTTGTTAAATGGCAACTGCAAATAACGACAATCAACCACAAACGATCGACTTTTTGCGGTCAAGTTCGACTGCAAAAAGTCGCCCGTCTGAAAGCGGCCTTAGCGTCAAATGTGAGAACGCTGATGTAACTGACTTATCAAAAGAAAATGTTTAGGAAGACGCTGACGAAGAATTTGAAATTAAAATTGAAATCTTTTAAATAATTTAACTATTTAAATTCGTAAATATAAAAAGTCCAGTCAAGAAAACAAATAATTGGTAAAAGGTTTTCTGAAATGAATTTAATTTCTAGTTTCCAATCCTGCGTAAGTTTTTCATAAAATAATGATATAATATTAATAAAAAATAGTATGTTTCTTTTATTAAAAAAAAAACCTGGTATGACAGTAAAAAGATGGTAAAAATAGGGGAAAGAAGTTTATTAATAAAATTTTAAAATTTAAGAAAAAAAAACGGTAAAGATTGGAGGAAAATATCTCTATTATTTATCTATATATCTAGCTACCGATCATTTTTCACATTTTTCAGGCAGTGTTTTAAAGGTCGTAAGATAAGCTTTCTTTTTCATGTCATTGTATATACTAAAATCAACAAGAAAAAAAGTTATAGGACAAAATTTAAAAAAAAATTAAAATTATAAAAAAACGATAAGAAAATACAATTTTGAAAAATCATATCTTGGTTACTACAAATCCTTAAAACTTTAACCAAAAACTGTTTTAAAGAACATGACAACGGTTTTTTTTTCTGAAAAGCAATACCAATAGGTACCTAAATTTACATGAAAAAAGTTTTTTGAATATATATTTATCAAAAAAATGTGGGCTTTAAAATGTGACATTGCAATAGGAAATTTAATTTTAAACATCTTTTTTATTAACGAATGTGTGCTTGGAATTTGAATTAAAATTAAAAAAAAAACTAAAAAGTTGACAAATTCACTCCTATCTCAAAAATACCCCCTTTAAATGGTAGCACCCCACGGTTTTTTCATATTTTAAGGTCAATTGAACGTATAAAACAATAAAACCCCTTTAACTTTGTAGTTCCTTTTTATAGTCAATAGCCTATATTATTAAAAGAAAAATTATTTGGCTTTTCTCCAGAATAAAGATTTTTATATATTATTTTAAAAAATTATACTTTTTTTTAGAGATTATTATGGAGAGCTAGTCTGCTCTCGCAATAATAGTAACAAAAAACATGAAAAGACATAAAAAAGTTTAATTCTTTATAAAATTGATTTGTTTTAAGTACTACAATAAAATAATTATTTTTATGAAATTATATAAAAATAGAAAATAAACTTACTTGAAAACATTGGCAACGCGTTATAAGATATATATGTTATTTCAAACTTATTGGTTATCGACGGACGGGTGTAGCACATAAATTATTTGATTATATTACTTAAAACAGATAAGAAACTAAAAAATTGTGTTTTATTAACTGAGATTGACTTCTGACATGACTTTTTTAAAAAATAGTTACTGGTGAAGGTACACGTGTACCTTCACCAGTAACTATACCTTTAATATTTAAAAAAATATGTATAAAAAAGTAAATAAAACTTTTAGCCATATAGATAGGTTTTTATAGTTTATTTTGATTTCTGGGAATATCAAATTAAAAGAAAAATTATTTGGCTTTTCTCCGGAGCAGACTAGCTCTCCATAATAATCTCTAAAAAAAGTAAAAATTTTTAAAATAATATATAAATATCTTTATTCTGGAGAAAAGCCAAATAATTTTTCTTTTAATTTGATATTCCCAGAAATCAAAATAAACTATAAAAGCCTATATTATGTAAGGCCAAACCAACCCAAATTAAAAACAGATCATATTTAAAATATAAATTTCTTAATAATTTCAAAAATACCACTATAATTTTTTAGTACTGCAGTTTAAACAATAAATTAAAGAAGTTGTTTAAACTATTTTATCGGAACAGGAAAACGTATTGACCAATGTCTGTTCCCAATAAAAATCTGTTTCGGAAAATCAGATCCTGTTACAGCGTCATTCCTAGTAAATAGCATAAATAAAAATACCAAAGAGCGTTTAGCTTACCTGTAACATTACCGCTCCTTTTCCAAACGAAATAAAAGATGCATCTTTGTTTAATAGTTGTTTCTATAAAAACTACTTAATCTTTTAACAAATAATAATTATAAATAAAATGTGACTTCCGTAATAAATAAAGAGCAAGATAGAGAGACAACATTTTATATTTATAAAAGATATTTTTCACCCTCTTTATGGCAGTTATTAAAAAATGTTTAGAATTATTAATTGGTATTAAAATAAAATAAATTTAAATGAGATTAAAAGGAACTCGTTAAAATTGTTTTAACTTTTTAGTAGGTTGATTTTTAAATTTTGAGGTATTAATTTGCATACTCTTCGAATGAAACAGTTTATGCCAAAACCCTCCTTTTTTGAATATATTTAAATAAGTAGAAGATGATGGAAATTATTAAATCTCTTTGTTTTTTATATTTTTATAAATCTAAATTTTATCTAAAAAATATTTAAAATTATTTTTCAAATTAACAAAGAATTAGAAAGTTTAAAATGGTAAATCTTTATGTTGTGACTCATTTTGCTGAAAGCTGAGCAAGTTGTTTTCTTTTTTATAAACTAATTTTGAGTATTAAACAATAAACCGCCAGTACGTTTAAGAATTTGAATTTATTTTGTGTAAAGAAAATAATGTGAACGGTAGCTGGTTGGGAAGATCATGGAAGGATTCCCAGCAAAGCAAAATAAATGGGTTTATTTTTACGACCATATATTTTTTGTTCCAGGTATTTGGTGCTTTAACTTCATGCGCGCTTCACGTGTCAGATCACTTTTATGGCACAGGAGAATCATTACTATTTCGCTTCACTCCGCATTTTCAAGTATACAATTGGACTGGAGAAAATTTGTATTTTATTAAGGGAAATAACGAGTCATTAAGTATCGGAGCTGGAGACGGAAAGTTTGGACTTTGGTTAGATGGTGACCTTTATTTAGGAAGAACAGAAACATGTAAAACATATGGAAATGACCCGTTAACGCCAAAAGTAGATTTTGTTGTTAAAACTTTGGAATGTTGGGCCTTTATATCTAGTTAAAGAAATCACACAAGTGATATTTTTTCACTTTAATGGTCTTAGAGTGTTGTTAACAGAATAATGATACATGTGCATATCAAAAGAACAAGAAAGACCATATTAAACATAATTTTTAGAAAATGCTTAGTAGTTCTAATACTACTACATTAATATTGTTGAAAGTTGGTGGGTTTTTTTAGCTGATTGAGAGATTTATTATTTATTTAAAGGATACGAAAATATATTTAAAGTTACCAGTTAGTTAAAGATGTTTATTTCATTTATGTATGATATAAATAGAGGCAGTTATTTTAGAAAATAAATTCATCATTGGCTTCATTTCTTTAGTCTTAAAAGATATTTAAAAATGGCTGTTTAACTCATATAACGATTTACACAATTTTCTTGCTACCTGTAACAACGAATTTTTCAAAAATCTAACACATTTTTTGGCGTTCTTTTAAACTCTAAATAGTAGACATTCGCTTTAAGCCATTTTGTGTGATCTTAGGTCTGTGTCTTAGGCTGAAGAATATATAAATTTTTGCACGCACGATAGATAAAATTAGACATACTTGAAATACCAACGCAGTTATAATTAAAAGATGTATTTAACGTTCATTTATAAACCTTAATACAGAATGCATCGACAATAACATTTTTGTAAAATCTAAAATTTCAAAATAAATGTCTTACATCTGGATTACGTAGTAATAGGGTTTTTTCCTTTAATTAACAAGAGTCTTGGTTGGGTAGCCTTAATATAATTGTGTTGTAGCAATTAATTGTTGGTGAGGCCATCCCGGCTGTTTTTATGTCTTTTTGTCAATTAGGCACATACTAACATTGCCATATCATCATTCGTCAATTTATATAGGCTAAAAATTTTTTGCGACGGTGAACAATATTTATGAAAACATTTTGTAATACCCTTTCGTTTGTTTCATAGGAGCAAATCTTTATGTGTCTTGCTTAACTTAATCGTAAAAGTGGCCTTATTACATTCGAGATGTCTGGTATGTGATATTGGGCTTGTTTATTTTGCTTACTCATTGCATAAAACTTATACCAGTTAATGAAACAAGGCCACTGGCAAGTAAATATTTTAATTAACAAACAGCTTAGAAAAATTTGCTATTGATTCAAAAGCATGCAAAATATAAGTCTGTTGCAAAACATTTTCATCATTGTTCTTCAATTTACCAATGGACTAACATTAAGATGAAGTAGAGTAACTAATGTTAGGATTTAGAAATTTAGTATAATTTGTTTAAGTTCAATGATCACATTAAACTTTCATATTACCTCCTCCCTTCTTAATTACTTCAGTGTGAAACCTTTTGTGTTATGATTAAACATGTCGTGAGTAATTGGGTGCAAACATCTTATGTTCCTTAATCTTAATCTTAAATAGTCATTGAATATCAAATTTTGTGCCATCCTGCACCTTCTCATGTAACATTAATCTGTGTGTTTATGACCAGTATCACCAAAATAAAACGAAAAATAATTAGGAAATCTGTTCTTTTAAAGTTTTATCGTGCCTGACCCAAACAGTACCTTAAATAAATAAATATTAATTTTAATCAAAAAATTCTGTTTAGAGATAAATGTTGTGTCCCTACTTTAAATCGGCTCTGCGTGTGGTATAATGGTGGAGATGTACTTTTTGGTATAAATTATACAGAAATTGAGTTTTCTAATTGCTATATATGCAGTAATGCCATAGATCATTTCATTTCAGGGTGGAGGGGTTAACTTATTGGGATACCATGAGAATTTCTTTAATTACCAGCAAGAATATTTCCGTAGCTAAAATAAAAATGTGTCATGAAACCCAGAGTTCTATGAACTTGATGACCTCAGATCCAGAAGTATATTAGCTTTGGTATCCTATTAATTTATAGTATCATCCTTTCAAATATATGCCGAGAAGTTCCTTTAAAATCCATATTCATGGCAAACAGATAAGCATCTCCACTATTTCCCGGCAGTAGCAACGGCCACTTTATTCTTGCCTGTCTCCAGAATTTATGACGCTTTTGCGCTGTTGTCAGATATCCATGTACGAAAATAATGGTACAGACTGATTTATTTTGATGTTGGAAACTTAATATAAATATCAGCATCTGTATATTGCTTTTAATAAATCGATTTTGGATGCCTCATTTTTATTGGAACCCTAAAAAAATTAAACAATAATATCAGACAGGCATTATTTCCTTTATGCCATTTACTCTTAGGTAATTTTTATTTCTTTTATTGGTAACTTTTATGTAATCATATTATTTTACTACATAAATATTTATTATTAAAAAGTTGTTATAAGCTAGTATTACTTTGAAGTTTTATTAATATAATAATAGTAGGACATATCTGTAGTCGATCATGTCTTGTCCTAAACTCAAAAATTACGCTTAAATGTTTCGTTCATACCAGCCATATGATGTCCTCTTCTCCAGGTTGTGGGGATATGAGACAAAGAATATTATCAAAATTAAAATTGTTAGGTTGGCAAGCAGGTTTCGAATCATATTTATGAAAAATAAAAAACAGCCTCAAATTCTATGCAAATATTACATTTCTTGGTATCAACATTTTAGTGTATAAAGTATTTTTGATCAACATAAGCGCGTAATTAAAAATAAAAGATATTTCTCCTTTTTTATGCTTTTGTTTGTTTATTTTTATAACCACATCATATTACAATTTTTAGTTGCTCCAAATATAATATGCCTAGAAAAGCTTAAATTTATTATTTTCCAACCGGTAATAAATGTAACCTCCCAAGAATTGTACTCTAAATACATTTTTAAATTACTCTTTTTATATATTTCCTCCTATTCTTACTTTTACAATATCTTTATGTCAGTCACTGTTAGTAATACAGCATAGGGAGGAGTAAAAAGTATGAGAAATGCGATTTAGATGTTCGAACTTGGCATTACGTTTTTTAATGTTATGCAATACAGGTGTGAAAGAACCAATATTCATAAATTGTATGTGAAAAGAATACCCACAACCTTTAGCTTAATATTTTTGCCTAGCTAAATAAATCACCAACTTATATACTCAAAAATAATAATTAAAAAACATTAATTGTTGCATTTATGTGCTGTTAAAGTTAACTATTCAATTTCACGCATATTTTTGTAATAGGTTATTTTAATTGGTTAAATTTGAAATATTGTCAAACGGCAATTTGTTAAGTACCTAACTAGTAAAGTAAGTAAAAAGGGTCTATATTTTCATAGACTTCAAAAAGTAAACTTGACCTGAAAGAATAAACAAAATAATTTATTTTTATTATAGATAAAGGTACTTACTGGGATTTTGATTATTTTTAGCCTGCCTCGCCTTAAAATTTTATTTAAATTAAGCTTATTCTAAAGAGGCAGCTATTTGTCAGTATGTAGCCGATTATTTTAGTAAGAAATTAGTGCTGTCACTTATGTACTATAAATATTTGTTAGAATTTATTTGTAAAAAATATGTAAATAATTTAAAGATGCATACAATAAAATAATGGTATTTTAAACGCACGCTTGTTTTACTTACTATGGGGTGTAAAGGATTTGGCTGGAAATATTTATCACTTATAGTATGGCTGAATTAAAAAAAAGTCCAAAATCGCAATATTTCTTAACCAACAGATGTTACATAAATTGGAGGTTTAGTCGGCAAATATTAAGAAGCCATTTTTGCGCCACTAACCTCAGCAAATTAGACACCTTAAAATTTAATATTGTTACGGACTTTAAAAATATCTTTTTAGTTGTTAGAAATGAAAAAGGTTAGAATTATTTCGTTTAGGTTAATAGTTTATTTGAAGTAAATTACCTTAGTTTTTTCCTTTTTCGACGGCCATTGCGGATTATCCTTAGGGCGCTGGAGACATCCATTTTACACGTTTCTTGCATCCTGTAGTAAAATAATTCGGTAATTGTCTAGAAAGTGGCCGCAACTCTATTTTGACCAAATTTGGTATAGGAAGGCTTTTTGGGGTGCTGATCACGAACCTTTTTTGGCGGAAATGTTTCGTTTTCGAGATATCATCATCAAACTTGAAAATTAAACTAACCTCATTTACACTATTCCTCCTTCTTTTGCACAGAATTCTTAATTTTTACCCTAAATTAGAACACAATAGTTAATAAACACCTTTTAAAAACTTGTTTTTATATTTATTTTATACCTATTTTTCATTTAATTGTAAAAATTCACTTTTAAACGCCGCAACCAGGTATACAATAGGGCATTTTTAAGCAAACATGGCTGCCCCGTTTGAAAGTGATACTTGGCAATTTAATGAAGAAAAAGGTGTAAAATAAACATAAAAAAGTTTTTAAAAGGTGTTTATAAAATATTGTGTGCCACTTTAGTGTAAAAATTAAGAATTGTGTACAAAAAGAAGGGGAATATAGTGTAAATGAGGTAAGTTTGATTTTCAAGGTTGATGATGGATATCTCGAAAACGAAACGTTTCCGCCAAACATTTTTTCAGATTCGTGACCAGCGCCCCAAAAAACCCCCGTATGCCAAATTTGGTCAAAATCGGAGTTGCGGCCACTTTCTAGACAATTACCAAGAATTCTTCCAGCTTATTCTATACTTTTTCATTCTTATTCCACATTACTATAAAAAGCGCGAAGAAAGTCCGCACGGGCCAGTATATTTCTGACTTTCAAAGCGAGAAAAAGTTGACCGACAGTTAAAGGTTAAACAGTTATAATTACGTTACTTTGAATTGTTGTTACCATAGAAACGTTTGTGAACCTGATTTCCAATAAAAAGGTGTAAAACCAGGATCCGTGTTTTTGTACGGGGTGTTACGAAACAATATATTAAAAGCTTGTGATTCAGAGTCAAATCCAAATAAGCTCATTAAGTTCCCTCTTCTCTAGAATAAATCAATATATTTCTGATTTACAATAAACTAAAGCTACAGGAAAGTGCTTACTATTTTATTCTCGATTTTATTGAATGTAAAAAAATTTTGTCATAAAAAATTAAACTCGGAATATAAAACAAATCGGATATTTCGGAAAATGCGCGAAAATTTAGAATTATTTTTCAACGCCATAATATTAGGCAGATAATATTAACCATAACCTTTATTACAAATAGTGGACTGAGTAATTTCTTTCATTTATCGACGTATATCGCATATATTTGCATTTAGTTTTTACCCTTTGCAATATGATCTTTCGTAGCATTTTGTATTTATGATTTACTCGTGTTAACAGTTTGACGTTTTCATAAGATTTACACAAGATTTTAGCAAAGATTCGCAACCATACGTGTAGTACGTACAGTTATTTAAAATGTAACACCTCGATTAGTAAAGGTCTCTTCGAAAGTAACTATGGCAGCGGCGGCTTGTCATTGTCATAGTTACGTTTAAAATTTTGTCTCTGGAAGCTACAACCCTTTTGCCCTTATAGACCAGCCGCCACTAAACTTAACTTACTTGTCACAGTCTTTAACTTAACAGTATAGCGTAAATTATTACTTTAAACCTCTGCAAAAAGTTAGGTCGCTTTTTATAGAAATATGAAAAAGGATATAGTTAGGGAGCTGGTGGCAGTTTAGGTTTATGATTTCATCGTTGTTCATACCAAGACGTAATGTTGCACCTATGTTAACTTGAGCTCAGGTAGCTGTGATTTTTTTCAAAATATATAATTTTCAAATTGTAAATAAAAACTGTCAAAAATTATATTATTGTTTCTGACATCAATTATGTCTTACTAAATAAATTTTATAGATAGTGAAATGAAACCTGGCAGAAGTTAGGATGCTGGGAGTTTTTATAAACATAATTATTACACTGTAAAAAATAATTAGTGCTATATCATTCCATCGTCTTTTCAAGAATTATTTTTATGTTTTATAAAGTGTTTGTAAATATAAGAAAAAGGTGGCAGACATCTTCAGTTCTGGTTTTAGATGGAATATAAAAAACAAATATGACATATATTTTATTTCTTTTCGATTTATTTTTTTATGTATTATTAAAAAACAAATTGTCATTTTATATTATTATTATTTATACTGTTTATTAATTATAGTTACACTTATTATCAGAATATATACAGGGTGTTACTTAATGGTATGTCATAATTTGAAGGAGGCATTCCTGGATCGATTTTAAGTCGAAAAGTTCATATAAACGTGGGCCCTAAAATGCTTAGTTATTAAGATACAGGGTGTTAAAGTTTTATTTTATTTTCACTTTTTAATACATTTTTCAAAGACGGTTTGAGATATTGAACTGAATTTTGGCACAGGATATTATGCATAAAAACACACTTTTCAGATGTTCATTTAATTTTTTTTCAACCAGTGGCGTAGCTATGACGAATTTTCAAAACAATTTTACAAAAAAATACTACGCCATTGACTTGGGAAAAATTATGGTTTTATAATAATTATCAATTAATTATAAACAAAAAATCCCTCTTTCATTTTTGCCGTAAAACTTACCGTTTGGGAGAAACGTTAATTAAAAAAATGTCTTATGTACCCAAATTGCATCTTGAAAAATTATTATTGAAATAAATCAAGTTAGCTTCTCGTTGCCAGCGATTGTTGTTTTGTTGTTGTAAACATTATGACACTGACGTTAATTATCATTCTTGATTGTGTTAAACTTTTATTTTCAATTTTAAATACATTTTTCAAATATTTATTTTTAAGCTATTTTCTTACAAACTAGTGAACAAAAAGCAATAACAATTAAATACAATACATACATAATTTACAAAAAATGTTGTAAATGACCACCTTTCGCCTCTATGCAGGCTTCTGCTCTTCTTCTCATTGAATTACGAACCCTTTCAAAAATTCCATGCGTGTTTCGGATAGTTTCACATCCGTCAATAATTCTATTTCTGAGTTCTTCTAATGTCACAATTGGTGTATGATAAACTAATGTTTTTAGGTGTCCCCACAAATAAAAATCTAGGGTTCAGGTCAGGCGATCTAGGTGGCCAAAATTGTGGTCCTCCACGGCCTATCCAATGATTTTGGTAGGCTCTATTTAAATGTTCACGAGCCAATATGCTAAAGTGGGCGGAGCGCCATCATGCATAAACCAAAGTTGTTGCCGTAACTGAAGAGGAACATTTTCAGAAGCAAAGGCAAATCATTTTGGAGAAAATTACAATAATCCTGTCCGTTAAGGCGTCCTGGTAAAAAAATGGTCCAATTAAATGGTCGGATACGATACCGATCCAAACGTTCAGTGAAAATTGTTCCTGAAAATGTGTCTCTGTAATCGCATGAGGGTTTTCCTGGGCCCAGTAATGATTGTTATGGAAATTGGTTATTGCATTTCTTGAAAAATTTGCTTGTCCGTAAAAAATATTTTGGCATCAAAATGAGGATTTTCTTTACTTTTGGAGATACCATCTACAAAATTGCGTACGTGGTTCATAATCTCTAGGAAGCAATGCCTGAACCCTTTGTATGTGAAAAGGATATAACAAAGAATCTCTTAAAATCTCCCATACCGTCTTGTAGCAGATGTTTAATGCCATACCTATTTTTCGCGTACTTGTGGTTGGATGCAGGACAGCCTCCTCCACTGCCGGTGTTCTAACTGTACGGGGCCTTCCCTCGGAAATATTAGCTTTAAAACTGCCAGATTCAGTCAGACGACGATGAATGTTTATAAATGTTCGTCTATCTGGGAGAGCGCGATTAGGATACCTTTCTTGATAGGAACGCCGCGCCTCCACAGCATTACCATTAGCTAGACCATAAAGGAAATGCATTTGTGTCATTTCAAATTAAATAATTTACCATTTTTTAACTAGCAAAATGCACGTTTTAAGATCGAAGGAGAAATAAATACAAACTGTCAAGAATGATAATTAACGTCAGTGTCATAATTTTTTACAACAACAAAACAACAATCGCTGGCAGCGAGCAAAGCTAACTTGATTTATTTCAATAATAATTTTCAAGATGCAATTTGGGTACATAAGACATTTTTTAATTAACGATTTCTCCCAAACGGTAAGTTTTACGGCAAAAATGAAGAGGGATTTTTGTTTATAATTGATTGATAATTATTATAAAACCATAATTTTTCCCAAGTCAATGGCGTAGTATTTTTTTGTAAAATTGTTTTGAAAATTCGTCATAGCTACGCCACTGGTTGCAAAAAAAAAATAAATGAACATCTGAAAAGTGTGTTTTTATGCCATAAATATATATATATATATATATATATATATATATATATATATATATATATATATATATATATATATATATATATATATATATATATATATATATATATTATATATATTATACATATATATATATATATATATATATATATATATATATATATATATATATATATATATATATATATATATATATATATATATATATATATATATATATATATATATATATATATATATATATATATAACCTAACGAAGCCCGTTTTTGAATTTCCCCCGGGACAAAAATAGGAACAAAAAGTTTTTTACCGTTAGCCGTACGGAAGGCGTCTTACGGAGACAGAGGCTACCTAATATTGTCTCTCGCCTGGCGGAGACAGGCTTTTCCTCTAGTATCATTATAAACTAGACTGTATCTTAGGATGTTTACTTAAAAATACAAGAGCTACAGAAAAAATTACTTTGGTATAATTATAAAATGGTTCGTTAATTAATAAGAAATGGAGCCTTTAGGAAATCAACTAAGCAACAAGTTATACTTGTATTTCTTGCAATCTACATATTTTTCAACTTTGATAATTATTCCAAACCAACCCAACAACATACACAGATTGGCTAAGCTCGATCTTAGGATAGGATTTCTGTGTGAAGAAATAGGATATAAATCAGTCTTTCTCAAAGTGGGCGATAATGCCCCCTTGTGGGCGTTGGAGGCTTAGAGGGGGGCGGTAAGGGGCTCAGAAAAAATTGAGGGGCGCTGATGTAATTTAAGGGGGCGATGCGTGATTTGTAACTTCAGCTATTTCATATTTTAAAATTCACTGAAATTAAAATCCTTCTACTACACAACATCCATTTATTAGTTTATATTTATGTCCTATTTTATTGTATAAATTTAAACTAAAAATATATAAAATATTTAATATTTTTAATGCGTTCACAACGCTATTTATATCTTAAGATATTAAGTAATATGTATCAAATACTGAAAAATATTCGTGTCTTTAAGTGTCGCAGGTGAGGTCCCCACCTCCGAAGACACGTGTATTAAAAATGGTATATCTATTGTTGCGGCTAAGCTGAGCACTTGTCGAACGCGGGATTTTTTTTATGTACCTAATCTAGTAATCGCCGCACGCACGAATCGCACTCGCTCGCCATCCCGCCACTCCGCCCGCTTCCCCGATACACATTGTAAAGTTGCATTATTATTGCTCTCTCTCTGGTAAGAAAAATCCCGTTTAAAATATAGGTTTAATTAAACTTCAGGCAAGACTAATATCCTATTGGGATTTTTAAGGTAAAAAAATGGGGGGCGCTACAAAATAACTGATTTTCAAAGTGGGCGTTAGACGAAATAAGTTTGAGAACCTCTGATATAAATTAATGATATTCAGGTGGAAAAGAAATGTCATATTTTTTATTTCTTATGCATGCGGATGGTATTTCCCGCTTTTAATTATATTAGTTTGGAGGGACAACTTTCAATTTATTTGGTTTGTAGGAGTAAGGCGGCACTGGCAGCTGTTTTACACCCGTGTCTCGCCTGGCATTTCTCCTAGTCTGCGTATGTACTCTGCCATTTTAAATTAAACCTTTGGTCTGTTTGGTAAAACGTACTGTATTGCTCCAAGTGCCGAAGAAGTCATTGGGTGTTATGCTCCTGCCTATCCTGATCAACCAGTACCTAGTTCTCAAACAATATTAAAATGTTTGAAAAGTCAAGTTGCATTAATAATTGTAAAACTAGTTACTGCGATAAAGAGCAAAACCCGGACGATCATCCTATTAATCAAGTTCAACTTGAGAGAGATGTAAGTATTTGTGCCTTTGTTTAGTACCAAAGTAGCTAAAGAAGTTGGCGTACCAAAAAGTACCGTAGGGCGTGTTTTAAAAAGATGGCTATAAATCAATTAAGGTACAAATAACTCAAAAATATTTCCCAAAGATCCAATTCGAGTTTTGTAAAGCTATGAGAAAAAAAAATGATGACAATCGTTAGTTTTTACGAAATTTTCTTTTTTCGAATGAATCGTTTTTCCCTCTTCATGACCATGCTTTAGTCGTGCAGTATTGGTTACAGAAAAATAAAGATTTGAGTATACTGTAAAAAACTTAATTTCCGCCAAAACAAAACAAAAATGTTTGGGCCGGAATTTTAGGAATTAGTGTTATAGGATCCTTTACCTCTATACCTAAATAGCCAACGTTATTTACAATTGCTATAGGAACAAGTTTTACCGGAAATTTAAATGTCAACCTAGAATATTTTGGTTTCAACAAGACGGTTGCCCAGCGTAGAGCAGTTCAAGAATTTTTAACAGCACATTTTTAAGATCGAAATATTGCTACCAGAGGCACAGTACGCTATCCACCAACGTCTCACGATTTAGCGCCCAGTGACTTTTCTATGGAATTTTGTAAAGGGAATAATTTTTGGCAAAATTTTAAATATTTATCAAAATATACCCTTTAACGTCCCTGAGAAGGTCCCCCAAGAGTTTTACAATAGGTTAGACTATGAATATTTGATTTAATTTTTAGTTAGCATTTAAAATTTCCTGCTTTATTTAGTTTTAAGAAAAACGCTTTACTTTAAAGATTTTATTTGGGATTTAATTTATTTATTTTTTAAATAAAAAGATATTTAAAATATAAACAGTAAAAATCATTGTAATCTTTTAATTTACTTTACCGTAACATTAAAAGATAAAAATAATTTATAGAAAAATTAAATACATTAAATAAGTAAAAATTATAAAAATTAAATTAAGCGCAAATATTCGACCTTTCGTTGTTTTTCGTTCTGTTCATAGAGTAGATATAAGGTGGCTGAACAGAAATTATAAAAAATATTTTTTATATTGCCTTCGCCTACCAAAAATCAAGTGAAAAAAAGTACATATGATAACTTCGAACTGCTAATGCCGTTAACGCACTGGTCACTGTCTTCAGCCTAACAGTAACTGCCTTTTACACTCTTACTGGCCCCTGCATAGAGTTCTGTCTTTTTTTTATAAAAATATAGAAAAGGATAGTAGGCTTCAGAATCAGCTAGAAGAATGTTTCTGAAATAAGGTAAAAAATTGGCGAAATGGATTACCCCAGAATCTGGGACCAGTCAAAATGATCTTCAGAATGGGGAAAACTAACAATAAGGTAAAAGTATTTTAAATAAATTATTAGACTGCATTAAAAATTCTTAACATCCTTCACTTCTATAAACTAAAACGACGATATTACGTGTACAGGCAGTATATATTAAGCCGTTTTATAAATATTTTATTTATTTTAATTCATATCGCCATAGTTATTCGTGGCCAAGGTAACCCTAAATATTTAGGCATAAGATTTAAATCACTCTGTATTTGAATTAATACTTTACTTTTGTAGTGATGCGAGAATATCGGTATATTTCTTATAGAGACGTCAAAGCCACGTTTTTAAAAACTTCCGCAGCACTGAGATCTGATTCGGTAAAAACTTTATCTGTAACGGTTTTCAACACTTTAGTACTTCTAAAATATGTCATTTTTAAATCTATTTAAGAGGCTTGAATAAAGTCTTCATACCATCAACGATGCAATTTATCGTTTTACGGCACTTGCACTTCTGTGAACTACGGATGTATAGTCTGTCTCAAAGTATATCGTTATGGCTTTTGACGGACTATACCCCAATTAACCTTTAACGATTTTATTACGTACTGTTATTGGGTAAACTCATTTGTTCATAAGGGCAGGGGTGGGACAGGTATTTCTTGAGTATTAACCATTAGGCATATAAATATTTTGGCTAATATTTTAGTGGCAGTGTTGAATAACCGTTTTTACTGTGCGTTTCGAAAAAGTTGTTTTACGAGAATATAACTATGTCGCGTCGAAATCCTTTGTCATTAGATGCAAAACAGGTTCTGAAAAATGTGTATGAAATTTTAATCAGTAAGTCTAATTAAACAAGAAGCTTTAAAGAAATCTGTCTACTTACAAAAATCCAATATCATCAATATAAGGGATATTATTATTAGTGAAGAATTGAACAAAAAAAAAACGTAGTGATTTTCAATCTCACCGTATAGACAATAGTGATCAGGACCTAATAAGAAGGAAAATATATTGTCTTTCTGAAAGCGGAGTTATTCCTACCTTGGATAAACTGAAAAAGAAGCTAGACGAAGACAAAACCAATATAAATATTAGCAGTGCCACCCTCCATAGAGTTGTTTGTAAAATACCGCAAAATAGACAAAGACAAGTAGTAATGGCATCGCACAGATTACGCACTTGGAATTTAATTACCTTTAAGAAATTAAAAGATATAGAAACATGGTTTGATACACACGACACAGTATCAAAGGATGGGTTGATTCCAGTCAAAACTGTCAGACGAAAGCACCTTCAAATAAACATAAAAACGCATTACCATAATACACGCTGGTTCAGAAGACGAATTTGTCCCAAACTGCTTGCTGTTGTCTGCAAAGAATATTAAGGATTCTAGCTTGGATTATCATGAGGATACAAGTGCAGAACTTTTTGGAAACTGGTTTCAAAATTATCTTTTAAAAAAATCTATTGCACGTATCAAAGCCATTGACCGTGAAGGTTAGCAGGTATATTATGTTATGTTATTATTTAAATATTAGTTTATATAACAATACTGATATATTATTGTAAACTGTGTATATTAAATGATGTTTGTTTAATGTTTAAATATATATATATAATAACTTGATTTATACACATTAAGATTAGATACGATTAGATATAATTAGATATATTTAGATGCATTTAGATGCAGTAAGATAAGTTTATACTTTTTTTTCTATTTTTATATTAAAGTATGTTTTAAAAGTCTCTTGTTTGACTTCTTGACGTGTAAGATACTCAAAACCAAGTACAAAGCAGAAGTACACCACATGGCGACCTACCAGTTACATGTTGAGAAGTCAGAAAAAGTGCATACCGTCCGGTGATATGGAAAGGGGGCGCCTATGGGGCAAATCATCTTCCAAACATGCGGAAATTACTGACTCTGGAGTAGCCCAATTAAAAATTTCATCGTGGAACAAGAAAGCATCCAAGTGCCTACCGATGTAAAGGTACCACTATATATATTGACAGTTGTTGTTGTATTTTTTTTCTACAAAAAAAAAACAGACCTATCGAAAACAACTTTAGAAGAATCTCTCCAGAAGTATGTACTTCAAAACTCCAGCAGAAACCCAGCGT